>VZQC01015004.1:5789264-5857161 GCA_009823505.1 Rhizomys pruinosus
AAAAAAAAAAAAAAAAAAAAAGCAAATAAACAAGAAAGCCAAGGGGCCGAGTATTGACAAGGCTGACTGGCTTCCTCTGCATGGATCTGGAGGGTCAGATGTGACCATCAGGCGGGAGGGGATTCTGGATGCCCTGCTGATAATGAACTTGAAGACTTCTCTCAGAAAGGTGCCCTGGACCCTCCTCTGCCACAGTGCATCCCAGCCCATTTCAACTACAGATGTGATTCAGAGGGCAGAGAGGGGAGTACAATCATGAGAGGGTAAAGGATAAATTTGGTCTTATCAGGAACGCAGGCTGAGGGTGGCGACAGAACGTCAAGCCCGCTCTGGAGGACAGGAGTGGCCGGATATTGGGCGGGCAGCAGGATGAGGGCGCAGCACACACACAGCCTGCCCTTTGGTTGATGAGCCCCCGGCGCCCAGTATACAGGGAAATTAAAAGAAATAAAAAAAAAAGAAAGCTTAATAAATCTTCAGTGTAGTCATACAGACAGATCTGCCCTACCCACTCAATTACTGAGAGTCATTTTTTTAGTTCATATCCAGATAAATTGAAAATAGAATCACTGCAGCAGCAGGGGTGCTGGCACTTGGGGAGACCCTCATGAACATCACACTTGTCCTCTTGGGTCTGGGGTCTGGGGGCTGGAAATGGGCTGCCAAGTCACAGCCATCAGCCTGGTCTGTGATATGGTCAGAGACCAGGATCTCATAATATGGGATGGAGTGGGCAGGGGGAATGGGGAGGGAGGGTAATAAGAGATGTCACTATGTCGTCTTGGAAATTAAAACAATGTATTAATTACTTTTCTAGTCGCTAAGCAAAATACTTAACAGAAACAATATAAGGAAGTGTTTATTTTGCTCACGTTTTAAGGGGATTCAGTCCATCATGGTGGGAAGGCAATGCTCAGAGATTGAGGCAACTGGTCACACTGTGTCCATGGTCAGGAAGAAGAGAGATGAATGCTGAGGTTTGTTTGGTTTCTCCTTTTTATTCAGTCAGGGACCGCAGCCCACAGGGTGCTCATACTCAGGGTGGGTCTTCCCTTCTCAGCTAACCTTTCTGTAAACACCCTTAGAGACATGCCCAGAGGGTAACTAAATCCTGTCTGGTTGCCAACAAAGACAGCACACGTGAGGACCGACCCAGGCACAAGGACACAGAGGCACAGCCAGACACCCAAGAGCAATGTGTAGACACCAAGGCAAACACAGGTTGTCACACGTGGGGTGCAGTGACATCCACACAGGCCTACAGGAAGGTCACCATAGAGACACAAAGTCATTAATACACAGAGGCACAAAGAACCCCAGACAGGCCCAAATGTTCAAAGATATTATTTTGCTGAGGATGTTGCTCAGTGGTAGAGTACTTGTCTAACATGCATAAGCGACCTGGATTTGAGTCCAATAAATAATAAATAAAAAATTTTACATTTTTAATTTTTTAAAAAATCATATTTTATTTTATAGTGCCCCACAACTTTAATTGAAGCACTTGGGAGGCAGAGGCAGGTGAATCTCTATGAGACTGAGGTCAGTCTGGTCTACATAGTGAGTCCTTGTCTCAAAATAAATATCATATTTTACTTTCTATATAGTAATACAGTTTACATATTACATAACACTGTAATAGAATGGGGCTGGAAAGATGCCTCAGCCTTCTGAACTTCACTGGTACCAGCATATATATAGTACACAGACAGAGATTTATTTACTTACTTAATTACTTAAAGTTTTATTAGAAAATTTATGCCGGGCGTGGCGGCACACGCCTTTAATCCTAGCACTTGGGAGGCAGAAGCAGGTGGAGCTTTGTGAGTTCAAGGCCAGCCTGGTCTACAGAGCGAGTTCCAGGACAGCTGCGGCTACAGGGAGACCCTGTCTCGAAAAGACCAAAAAAAAAAAAAAAAAAAAAAGACAATTTATAACAAGATAAAAAGCAATTAACAAGACAACAATGTATGCTCTCATTGTACATCAAGATTTATTTAAACATGAAAAGTTTTAAAGCAATGTTTAAAATTTCCTGAAAACTGATTAGAAAACTGAGTGATGGAGGGGCTGGAGAATGGCTCTAGTCGGTTAAGACGGCCGCCAACTGGCTTGCAGAGACCCAGGGTTCGTCCCAAGCCAGTCTGAGAGCGCAGGACATATTAATGGCGAGGCTGAGAACGTCCTGGAACTCCAATTCCAGGAGAACTCCAGTCCAGGGGAATCGAGACCCTCTCTGGGCAACTACGCGGCGTTGCTACGATCACGGGTGCACGCAACTTTCAGGCAGGAGTACACATTCATACAATACAGAAATAATAAAATAAGAAAAAAAAAAAATTTTTTTAAGCAAAGAAAAGGAATACTCTAAAAAAAGAAATGATGTAATGAATACCATTGAAGCATCATAAAAAAGAAAAATTAAAAAAAATATTAAAGGACTGTGGACTATTCGAAGAAAAGCTGCAACATTTCAAAATTCTAAGGCAGTGTAATTGTTTTACACTCAGGCATTTTTTTTTTCACCTTGTATACCAGCCTGGCCGTTAACTCACAAAGATCTGCCTTTTTGCCTTTTTTAATGCAAAAATTAAAGGCTTGTGGCACCACGCCCGGCGTTATCAGGCTTTGTTGAACTCTTCTTTGGGTTAAATATGAAATGTATACTTCCTAGAATATCATGATATTATTAAAGTTTTCAATATATTGAGATGAATATTTTTTAAATGTTTAAGATTTAATTTTTTTAATTTTATTTATTTTCTATGTGTAAATGATTACTGTCTGCATGTAGGTTTGCTTTTTTTTTTTTTTTTTTTTGCCTGCGAGGATCAGAAGAGAGGTGTCGGATCGCCCACTGAACTGAGTTCTCCCTGGAATTGAGTTAGCAGATGGTTCTCCGCGCCATGTTGGGTGGGCGGATCGAACCGGGTCTCTGCAAGAGCAGATCGGCACTCTTAACCATTAGGCTATCATCTCCAGCCCCCTTAATTTAATTTAAACATGCAAACATCAATATAGTTTCATAGTAAATAGCTGATCCTGTAAAATACCAAAGCCCGTTAGAAACAAGTATGTTCATATGGTGTCAGTTAAAGAGGCAAAATGGTCCATCTTTCCAAGTAGTGGTGTCGTTATTTTTTGGTTGGTGGTTTTTTTTTTTTTATTGAGACAGGGTCTCCCTTTAGGTCCCAGCTGGCCTGGACGTTGCTATGTTAGAACAGGCTGGTCTTGAACATCAGGAGATCTATAATGTGCTTTAGCCTCCAAGTACTGGGATTAATAGGTGTGTAGCTAGCATGCCCAGACCCAAGCTGTATCTTCAAAATAATTTTTTTTTTTGGTCTTTTTGAGACCAGGGTCTCCCTGTAGTCCCAGCGAGTCCTGAAACTCATCTATGTACGTACAGGTTGGTGACCTCAATCCTGGATCACTGCTGCCTCTGCTCTCAATGCTAGGATGTAAAGGTGTCCCCAAGGCGGCTTTGTTTTTTTTTTTTTTTTTATATTTATGTGCATAGTGTTTATGCCTGTGATGAAGTG
Organism: Rhizomys pruinosus; assembly: GCA_009823505.1. NCBI lineage: Eukaryota > Metazoa > Chordata > Mammalia > Rodentia > Spalacidae > Rhizomys > Rhizomys pruinosus. The sequence goes on from VZQC01015004.1 coordinate 5,792,807, forward strand.
CAACCATGTGTGCAATGTCCCCAAAGAAGGCACGAAGAGGGTGTCAGATTCCCTGAACACTGAAGATTGTAAATGGTTATTCACCACCATGTGGGTGCTGGGAACCAACCAGGGTCTTCTAGTAAGAAACAGCCACTATCGGTCTCTTGAAGCGAAATGTAGCAAGCAGTCAGCTGAAAGAAAAGAAATTATGCGGTCAAATGGATGGCCACGCGAAACAAGGGATGAGAGAAACGGTCCCAAAGCTCAATGAAGCGGAATTGATCATTTAGGATAGTGGGAAAAGTGGCTAAAGGAATAAAAGTAAAATTTGTGGCCTGACCTGTATCTTAATATGGGAAAGAAAATACTAGATCAGGGGGGCAAGCATATGCAAATAGAATGGGTGCCACATAGGATTCGCACTAGGAAGAAAGGCGACAAAAGAAACCTCTGGGACTCCAGAGGAACCCATAAAAGAGCAGCAAGAAAAAGAAGTAAAGGGGGAAGGAAACGGGCCCATAAAAACGAAAGGATAATAGTTATTGGGAAGACAAGTGTCCGTCGACTATTATGCAGGAAGCCCAATGCGCCAAGAGTTAGAATAACAATAGATGGCGACAAAAATATCACATAATAATAGACCGGAAGGGCCTACAAACAAATTAGAGAGCTAATGAAAGCCTAAAAGACACATAATTGGCCTCCTGAGTCAGTTAGGAAACTAGGCATCGTAGGGCACCCAATAGATCCAATGAACCAGTCCAAAGCCAACTTTTTTTTTTATTGTCTTTTTGAGACAGGGTCTCCCGCTGTAGCCACAATGCAGCTGTCCTGGAACTCACTATGTGTACACCAAGGATGGCCTTTGAACTCACAGAGATACGCCTCCTGCCTCTACACCCCTAGTGCTGGGATAAAAAAGCAGGCGCTGCCACCCACCGGCAAACATAATTTTTAATATTTTTCTTTTAATTAAAATTATTTATTTATTTATTATTTATTATTTATTATAAGTTATTGGTCTTGTATTTTTTGACGACACAGAGGTCTCCACCACTGTTAGCCGAGCAGCCAGCTGTCCTGGAACTTGCCATCGTGTAGACCGAAGAGCAAATGGATTTGAAACGTCACAAAAAGAATCGCGCCTAGGCCTCTGCCTCCCAAGTGCAGGATTAAAGGCATGTGCACGAACAGCCACCTGGCTTGCTTTTTTTTTTAAGTTTTCAGTGGGGCTGAAGAGATGGCCTAGCGGTTGCGAGCGGGCCGACCACGTCATTACAGAGGACCGGGGACGTTCCAATCCCCAGCAGCCCACATGGCGGGCCGAGAGCCGTCTGAAACTCCAATTCAGGGAGAACTCCAGCTCCAGGGGAATCCGGAGACGCCAATCATTCTGACCTCCGCCGGCATTCACGACACGGGTGCACAAAGACGCTGCAGTGCAGACAGTACATTGATACACATACAGAGAATAAAAAAAAAAATTAAAAAAAAGTTTCTTTAATGGATTATTTTATTATTTTTTATGTGTAATAGGTGTACTTCTACATTAGGTTGGTGCACCCTGTGTCATGCAAGCAGAGGAGGTCAGAAGAGGGCGTCAGATTCCCCTGAAACTCGGAAAAAAAAATTCACTTTTTTTTTTAAAAAATAAATATTTTTATATTTTTTTTAAGATTTTTTTTTTTTTTAAAATTTTTTATGTTATGTTTTTTTTTTTTTTAAAATTACTGTTCTTTTCAGGTTGTGCACCGTATCGGCAATGCCGCGGAGGTCAGAAGAGGGTGTTGGATCCCTTGGACTGGAGGTCAAAGACGTTCTCAGCTGCCATTTGGATGCTGGGGATTGAACTGGGGTCTCTGCAAGAGCAGGTCGTGCTCTTACTACTGAGCATCGGGGTCTCCAGCCCATTTATATATGTATTTATTATTTATTTATATTTATATTAATTTTATTTATTTAATTTTATTTATTTTGTGGGTGAATGTGTTATGAATGTAACTGTCTGGCAGTAGGTTTGTGCACCCCTGCCAATTTATTATTTTTATAGTGTATGAGTGTACTGTCTGCATGTAGGTTGATGCACCCATAGTCGTTGCAATGCATGGAGGTCAGATAGAGGGTGTTGATATCCCCTGGAACTTAGTTAAAGAAGGGTTCTTACTGCAGGATGGGTGCCAGGGAATCAAAACCTGGGTCCTCTGCAAGAGCATTCACACTCCCAACGGACCGCTGAGACCATCTCTCCAGCCCTCAAATCACTTTTTTTTTTTCAAATCACTGTTTTCTAAATGGGTCAAAGGGATGAATGTATCCAGTGACTGGTCATGTCTAGTTCCCATTGCGACAGATGGTCGAATGAAAGTGTTAAAAAGAAAAATCCAACTTTCACAATCACTGCCTCAAAGGAATGACACATGTTGGATTCTTTTGTTTTGTTTTTGTTTGTTTGTTTGTTTGTTTTTGGTCTTCTTGAGACAAGGGTCTCCCTGTAGCTCCTGGCTGTCCTGGAACCTCACTCGTGTAGACCAGGTGATCTTGAACTCACAAAGATCCACGCTGCCTCTGCCTCCCAAGTGGTTGGATCAAAGGTGAGAAAAAACTGCGCCCATGCCCAGCTTATCTTTTTTTTTTATGTTTTTTTTTTTGTTGGTCCTTTTGAGACAAAGGGTCTTCCATGTTTTCAGTGGAGGATAGGGGCTCCTTTAGCCCCAGCTCCCAGATTGCTATGTAGACCAGGTTGGATCTACCTGTAGTATACGGCTCCTGAGGGGCTGAGGACTAAAGGCATATGCCAACATGCCTGGCCTATGTTGGATTCTTTAGGAATGAAAAAAAAATGGTTCTTACTATTTTGATACCCAGAAAATTGAGTTCCGCTGGGCGTGGTGGCGGCATGCTTTGATCCTAGCACTCGGGAGGCAGAGGCGAGGCGGAATCTTTGGAGTTCAAGGCCACTTGGTCTATCAGAGTGAGTTCCAGGATGAGCTGGGTCTACAGGGAACCACTGTCTCGAGAAAAAAAAAAAAAAAAAAAAAGGAAAAAGAAAGAAAGAAAAGAAAAAGAAAATTGAGTTCCAATATTCCTCGTGGGGAAAACAAAAAACAAAACAAAACAAGCAAAAAAAAAAACTATGCTGGAGTTGAAGGTACAAAAAAATATAGCTCCCTATCCTTTTTCATGATTCACGTGTACTTGTACCCACATCCGGCCCTTCCTCATCACCTCATATTATCCTCCTTTCTAATTTTAGACTAAATTTTGGACTACTCACACTTATATCTGTTTACTATATATTTGTGTATACTATAGGCTAGGATCTACATAGGAGGGTGTGTGTAACAGACTTTTTATTTTTGGTCTTTTTTTTGGGACAGGGTCTCCCTTTAGTCCCAGATGGCCTGGAGTTCACTGTGTAGACAAGGCTGGCCTTGAACTCATAGAGATCTGCCTGCCTCTGCCTCCCAAGTGCTAGGATTAAAGGCGTGTGCCATCAAGCCCAGCTTTTTTTTTTTTCAGACTTTTCTCAGAGAGACACAACACACTCATATTTACAGCAGAAAGGACACAATTACGACAAAGTCCAACTTGGTGAAGTGATGGTTTTTTATTGGGGTTACTAACAAGAGTGTGGGTGAGGGGTCACTTACAGCAGCTGTGTCACCAAACTTTCACCCCAACTTGGGTGAAAGCTACATTCCCAGAGTTCTCTGCTCTCAGCACCCCCCACTAGTCCTTTTATAGAGCTGGGGAGGGGTCTTCCAGAACCTTCAAAGTTTTCACTTCCCAGACATGTGATGTCTCTTGAGTCTCCTCCATCTTGGAGGGAGTGAGGCATCTAAGGAAATGGCTACGGGATGGAGGGAGAGCATGCCGTTTTTTCTGGGTTTGGGTCATCTCAGCTTGTTAAATGTCCATCCATTTTCCTTCACGTTTCATGATGTCGTATTTCTTCTTCTTCTTCTTCTTCTTCTTCTTCTTCTTCTTCTTCTTCTTCTTCTTCTTCTTCTTCTTCTTCTGCTTCTGCTTCTGCTTCTGCTTCTGCTTCTGCTTCTGCTTCTGCTTCTGCTTCTTCTTCTTCTTCTTCTTCTTCTTCTTCTTCTTCTTCTTCTTCTTCTTCTTCTTTGGTCTTTTCAAGACAGGGTCTCTCTGTAGCCCCAGCTGTCCTGGAACTTGCTCTGTAGACCAGGCTGGCCTTGAACTCACAAAGATCTGCCTGCCTCTGCCTCCCAAGTGCTAGGATTAAAGGTGTGCGCTACCATACCCGGCAATGTTCTATTTCTTTACAGCTGAATAATATACCATTTTTTACATGTGCCACATTTTCATTATCCATTCATCTGTTGATAGACATCTAGGCTAGTTCTATCTCTTTATGACAATAGAGCAGTAATTCGTGTGTTGGAAACTTGACATGGTAGCATTTGCTCCATCTCTGCCCTGTTGTATGTAGCAAGGGCCCCCACTAGGTGCTGACACCATGCCCTTGAACTTCCCAGCTTCCAGGATTATGAGCTAAATCAACTTCTATTCTTTATAAATGACGTACCTGACTTCAGATACATTGTTATGGCAAGAGAAAACAGACTAAGCCAGCAATCAAGGCCAAGGTGACCACCATCGAGGACGGGGAAGAGGCTGAAAGTGTCAGTGGAAGGACAAGGAGGACTCAGTCCAGCACTCAGCAGATCTCATGTCACTGTCCTGAGGAAACAGGCAACGAAGTGAAATGGCCAGGGTTGGGTGGGGGTGCATGTAGCAGAGGTTTGATTGGAAACAGAATAGTTCTGCTCTCTGAGCCTGGGTCAGAGGAGACCTGCTCCATGGTCACTCCTGCCTCTGCTTGCTTTGCAGATAGTCCTTGAATACATGACCTCAAGCAAGGGATGTTACCTCTTTGGGCCACTAGATCCTTAACTGAGCAGATACAAAGATTTCTTTTTGTTCATTGTTCTATGCTTTCATCTGGGATAGTGACAAGACTTAATATATGCTGGAGGGAATGAAGAAAATCGTTCTATTTGCCTACCTCTTCATCAAAAACAGGTAAGATGGTGGTGCTTGCAGTTGAACCCTACTGTGTGTGTGTGTGTGTGTGTGTGTGTGCTAGTATGCCCTGTATATGTCTTGAGCATAGAAGAGCACCTCTTGTCTTGGTCCTGCCTTCCACCTTGTTTGACACTGGGCCTTTGTTGTTTGCTGCTGTGTAGACCAGGCTAGCTGCCCTGTGGGCCTCTGGGCATTCTTCAGTCTCCACTTCCTAGCTCGCCATGGGAGAACTGGGATTATAGACCCATATATAGACTGGGGTCTAGAGATTTGAACGCAGATCCTCACACTTGCTGTGTCCACTAAGCCTTCTCCTCAGCCCAGTGGAGACTATTTTGATAGTTCCTATGTGTAGAAAGCCCAGAGAGCAAGATGGCCTCATTGCAGCCCACTTGTTTCCCAAAGAAAGTGACTCGCTTGCTCCATTTGCCCCCGTGGTCCCTGATGTGGATCTGATGGGAAATGGCTAGGATTTCGAGGGCCCGGCAGAGCATCCGTGTTCACGTGGATTACTGCTACATGAACTAGAGGCAGATGCTTGAGCTTAAGATTAGAAAAGGAGTAAAACAGCCAGAATTCTGAAAAGCCCCCCACCCCCACCCTGGGAAAGCTCTGAGTTCCTGTGTGGCCCCAGCCTTGCTAGGATGAGCAGCAATATCTTCAAGCTCTGGGCAGGTGGAGGAAGGGAATTGTAAGTAGATGTCTCGCCACTGTGAGTACCTCGAGGAAGGGAGGTTAATCCGGGGCAATCCGCAGCCACGGCTGTCGCTAGTTCGGAGCGCCTGTCGCCATGCCTCGGAAAATTGAAGAAATCAAGGACTTTTTGCTCACAGCCAAGCAAAAGGATGCCAAGTCTGTCAAGATCAAGAAAAACAAAGATAACGTGAAGTTCAAAGTTGCTGCAGCAGGTATCACACCCTGGTCATCACAGACAAGGAGAAGGCAGAGAAGGTGAAGCAGTCCCTGCTTCCTGGTTTGGCTGTGAAGGAGCTGAAATGAACCTGGGCCCCTCATCTTGACTGTATTAAAAATCCTCAATAGTCAAAAAAAAAAAAAAAGAAGTAGATGTCTTGGCCAGGTGTGCTAGTGTACGCTTTTAATCCCAGCACTTGGGAGGCAGAGGCAGGTGGATCTCTGTGAGTTCAAGGCCAGCCTGGTCTACAGAGTGAGTCACAGGCCAGCTGGGGCTACAGAGAGACCTTGTCTCAAAAAAAAAGAAAGAAGAAAGAAAGAAAGAAAGAAAGAAAGAAAGAAAGAAAGAAAGAAAGAAAGAAAGAGAGAAAAGAAAGAGAGAAAAGAAAAGGAAAGAAAAGAAAAGAAAAGAAAAAAAAAAGAGAAGTAGATGTCTGGAGGTTCTGTTAGGCACTGGAAAGCTGTTGGGAAGAAAAGAAGAAGGGGCAGTCACCTGCAATGCGCAGAGCTCCACAGCTGGGGCTGGCTCCTTCTGGTAGGGGTATGGGGAGTGGGAAGGTGAAGGGTGAAGTGGGTGGATGGGGTAGATGGGTGGTGAGGTGGGGGTGATGGCCCAGAAGCTGCAAGCAGACACGCAGGCATCAACATGACCCTGAAGTGGTGACAAGGAAGGTGACCAGAACCCCCACTACATGTGCTCAGCCATCAGGGAGGGCAGGGTGGTTCCAGGCTTGTTGACTCTGTGATCTCCCTTCATCCTGCTGCCAGCCCTTGATGGTTAGTCCTCACTGTTAACGTGACTGGCTTAAAAGTGTTCTTACATTTATTTATCTCTGCATCTTCTGTCTATCCATCCAATTATTTATTTTCGTGTGTGTGTGTGTGCGCGCACGCGCGTGCGTGTGTGTGTGTGTGTGTGTGTGTGTGTGCTCACACAGGCCTACCACAGCACATGTGTGGAGGTCAGAGGACAACTTGCAGGAGCTGGTTCCCCTCTTCCTCCAAGTAGATCCTGAGAACTGAACACAAGTTGCGAGGCTTGGCGACAGGACAACAGGCACCTCCCAATCGAGCCATCTCACCAGCCCTTGAATGGATTTAGAATCACTGTGGAAACACCTCTCTGGGTCATCTCTGAGGGAGTTTACAAAAAGCTTTAACTGAGGTGAGAAGATACTGAATGTGGTTGGTACCATCTCATGGGCTGAGGTCCTTGACTGAATAGAGAGAAGAAAGCAAGCTGGGCACCAGCATTCACCTCTCTCTGCTTCCAGACTAAAGAGGTGACCAGACACCTCAAGCTTTTGTCGTCATGCCTTCCCTGCCATGATGGACTATATCTCCACAAACCATGAGCCAAAATGAACCTTTTCTTCCTTAAGTTACTTCTTACTAGGCAACAAGACAAGTAACACATGTCTCACAGGGGGAGGTTTTGTTTTGTTTTGTTTTGTTTTGTTTTGTTTTGTTTTATTTTGTTGTCTTTTTGAGACAGGCTCTCCCTGTAGCCCCAGCTGGCCTGGAACTCGATATGTAGACCAGGCTGGCCTTGAACTGGCAGAGATCCACCTGCTTCTGTCTCCCAAGTGCTGGGATTAAAGGTGTGAGCCACCATGCCAGGGATAGGCTACACACCTATGTAGAGAGACTCTCAGGGAAGATAAATAACCAGTCAAAGGTCACATAGCACACCTGTGACTTCCAGTCTAAAAACCAAATGCGAAACTGAAACTTTATATGTCAGAATGTCATTATGTCATTCCTTTTTTTTTGTGTGTGTGTGTATGAATGTACTGAATGCATATAGGTTGGTGCACCCGTGTCAATGCCGCAGAGGTCAGAAGAGGGCGTCGGATTCCCCTGGAACTAGAGTCAAAGACGGTTCTCAGCCACCATGTGGGTGCTGGGGATCGAACCCAGGTCCTCTGCAAGAGCAGTTGGTGCTCTTAACCGCTAGGCCATCTCTCCAGCCCCCAGAATGTCACTCCTAACTCATGGTCATTTCGAAATCCTCCTCTTCTGAACTTCCCTGCTGCAGACCCCAGCCCCTGGCGTCACCATCTACACTGCTTTCCTGCTTTCCCACTGCTGTGTAAGGAATCACTCAAACGCTGAGTAACTTCAAATAATCACGAGACCCATAGCAAACAACCAACCTGCTGAGGCCATCCACTCCAGGACTGTTCTGATCCATCGTTGTCCTGTACAGCAGTCCTGGAGTGGATGGGCTCGGCAGGGTGGTTTTGCACACTGGGTCTCAGTCAGTGGATAAAGCTGGGGTTGTCTCAAAGGATTCTTCAGTCCTCTGGCCATTCCGAGCTGTTGGCTGTGTCCTGGAATACACCCTCCTGTGCCTGGCATTGCAAGGCCGCCTGGGCTCCCTTGTAGCATGGTAGCTTGGTTCCAAGAGCAAGTAACCAAAGAAAGCAACCCGAAGTTGCCTCACCCTTCATAGCTCAGACGTCATGGAACATCTGTACCATAGTCAACCTGCCATCGCAGGAAGGGAATACAAGTCCTACCTCACCGTGAAAAGAGGTCACTGCCATATCTGTCCGCAGGATGGGAGAGCTGAGGACATGTCAGACACACAGTCTGCAGTGACAAGTAGTCGCCTGTCCTTGCCTGAGGTTCAGCCCAGGGCCTGTATAGTGTGTGACTCCTGAGCAGCACTGCAAGGTGCTCAAGGTGCTTGAAGCCAGGTCTGTTGGGTTACATCCATGCATTAAGGGCTGGAGAGATGGCTCAGTGGTTGAGAGCACTGACTACTCTTGCAGAGGACTCAGGTTCTATTCTCAGCACCCACATGGTGGCTGAGAACCATCTTTAACTCCAGTTCCAGGGGAATCCGACATCCTCTTCTGACCTCCACGGCATTGCACGACATGGGTGCATCAACCTACATGCAGACAGTACACTCATACACATAAAAATAAATAAATAAAGAGCCAGGCGTGGTGGCGCATGCCTTTAATCCTAGCACTTGGGAGGCAGAGGCAGGCAGATCTTTGTGAGTTCAAGGCCAGCCCGGTCTACAGAGTGAGTTCCAGGACAGCTAGGGCTACAGGGAGACCCTGTCTTGAAAAGACAAAAATAAATAAATAAATAAATAAATAAATAAATAAATAAATAAATAAATAAAACATGGGGGAGGGGTGTGTGTGTGTGTGTGTGTGTGTGTGTGTGGTGTATTTTCATGTGAGTATATGGGTGCAGGTGCCTGTGGACATGCATGCAGATACCAGAGGAGGATACTAGGTATCTTGCTTTATCACTTTCTGCCATTCTTTCTGAGACAGGGTCTCTCACTGAACCTGGAGCTTGCTGTTTTGGTTACGCTGACAGACTGAGCCATCTCCCCAACCCCTACAGGGTTTTTATTACTGTTGCTTGCACGAGTACCTCACCGAGGGTCCTCACAGGGCAGCTTAGAGCTTGGCTATATTCACTCTCCCCTGATAGGACTGAGCAGCAGGGAGGGTATAGAGAGGGAGACAGGCCTGGCCTACAGCAAGCACTCAGCAAATGTTAGTACCAACCAGTGCAGCAGCAAAGGAAGGCAAGCCATCCTGCTCAGAGAGAGGTAGAAGTTATCACACAGAGCTATAAAGTGCAAAGAGGAGTGTGGTGGATGGACCACACAGGACTCAGGGGTAGGTGGAGCCTACTGTTGAGGTGGAGGGAGAGGCCCCTTGCCAAGCCATCCCAGTGTAACCTGTGGAACAGGGGAAGGTGGGTACCAACTTAGAGAGGCCAGGGAGCAGGTATGGCACAGTGGGGCTCCCTGCATGGGTCCTCTCTGAGAGGCACAATTCCAGAGCTCCCCAACAGCTCTCCCAGCCGTGGGATGGTGGAGGAACAAAGGACCAGGCTCCCTCCATCGAGGTGTCCTCCTCACTTCCTGCAGAATGAGGTTGGACCACACTGGTTCTTCTCTTGTACATGCCCAAGATGGCTGGTTCCATCCACGGCCTTGCCAGGAGGCAGCCGAGTGTGTAATGACTATTGCTGCTTCATTAGTAGTGCTGTGTTTAATTTAGATAACTTCACTGCTTGGCAAAAGAGAAAGCTGCAGCCCTGAGGGTGGGGTGGTGAAGGAGGTGGGTCTATACCCAGGATGTGCAATCAGCCCGCCCAGCCTCCTGGTGATCCTAGTTACTTCTGCTGTATCTTCTTAGTCAGGTGGAACATTAATTAAATGTGAAAATAACAGACCTAGATATGCACATCCACCCTCTCCCTAGTGCTGTCTGGAGACTATGATCCCTATCTGAAAGGTCTGGGGGAAACCCGAAGTGGATGTGGTACAAGGACCACAGGACCAACCCCAGAAGTTCCACTGAGGCAGGGGAAGGACCAAGGTTAGGCTAAGATCAGGAGAATAACTAACTTAAAGGTTAACTCTACTTTCCAGAAGTGAGGTCTCTGGCTGGGGCTCAAGAAATGAACAGGAGTTTGCGAGGAGGGGGAGAAATAGAATGGGGAAGGCTGGGACAGAGGAAGCATTTGGGTCTTCTTTCCCCCATAGAGCCGTGGGTAACCCAGGGCCCTACTTACAGATTCCCAGATTCCTGGGGTCACCATCCCCATGTCACTCCTGCACTCATCCCAAGACAAGCTTCCTGAGTCCCCCGCAGCCTGGGAATGTTAGAGTGGTTAGAGTGATGGTCTTTCTTTCTTTCTTTCTTTCTTTCTTTCTTTCTTTTCTTTCTTTCTTTCCCTCTTACAATTTTAATTAATTTATCCATTTTTATTTTATATAAACGAGTATTTTGCATACATGTATGTAAGTGCACCATGTGTGTGCAATCCTTGAGAAGGCCAGAAGAGGGCATCAGATCCCCTGGAACTGGAGTTTGGGATGGTTGTTAGCTGCTGTATGGGTGCTAGGAACCAAACCCAAGTCCTCTGCAAGAGCAGACAGTACTTTTAACAGCCAGTCCATCTCTTCAGCTCCCTTTCATTTTTATTTTATTTTATTTTTATTTTTAATTTTAATTTAATTAACTAATTAATTTGAGGCAGGTCTCCCTGTAACTCCAGCTGGCCTGGAATTCACTTTGTGGACCAGGCTGGCCTCTATTTCAGAGATCTGCCTTCCTTTGCCTCCCTAGTGCTGGGAGTATGCCCACCAGGGAGCACCAGGTTAGTTTGAATTTTAATTATGAGTACATGTGTGTCTCTCTGTGTGTGGTTATGTATATGTGAGTGCAGATGCCTGAGGAGATGAGTAGAGGGCAGTAGATTCCTTAATCTGGAGTTACAGGCAGCTGGGAGCCAAACTCAACCCTCCTTCCTCAGTCTCCAGAGTGCTGGGATCATAGGCGTGTAACACCTATTATAAATTACTGTTTAGGCTAGGAGTGGTAGTGCACACCTTTCATCCCAGCACTCAGGAGACAGAGGCAAGCAGGTCTCTGTGTGATGGAGGCCTTCCTGGTTGACATAGTGAGTTCCAGGCCAGCTGGAACTGGAAGACCACAGGAGACCCTGCTTCAAAACAAGAAAGCAATCAATAAAGTACTATTTGGGTTACAGTGGATGTCAGGGGTCCTCCAGGATGTAGTAGGATTCCTCTTTAGCTCACAGACTGGTCCCTGCCCATTCTTACTGACTATAAATAGACCCCAAAGAGTTAACCCACCACACAGAAAAGGCCGTCCTGCTCAGCTTTCCTCAACCATCACACAGTTGGGAAAACTGAGGTCCAGCAAGGAACTGTCACATAGTAAAGGGGAAATGACATGATGCTGCAGTGAAGGAATAGTTTGGAATTAGACACTCCTGGACTTGAGCCTCACCTGAGATCAATAGCTCTAACTCCTGGATTTGAGCTTCGCCTTAGGTCAATAGCTGTAACTCCTGGACTTGAGCTTCACCTAAGGTCAATAGCTCTAACTCCTGGATTTGAGCTTCACTTTAGGTCAATAGCTCTAACTCCTGGACTTGAACTTCACCTTAGGTCAATAGCTCTAACTCTGGGACTTGGTTTCCTCTCTAGAAAATGAGTCCTGCCAGGCGTGGCAATATACATATGTAATACCAGCACTGGCTCAGTAGGTAGAGTGCTTGCCTGGCATACATGAGGTTCTGGGTCCCAACCCCAGCACTGCATAATCCTGGCATGGTGGCACACATCAGTAATCCTAGCACTCAGAAGTGAATACAGGAGGATTGGAAGTTTGAGGTCTTAGGGAATTTAGAGGCCAGTCTCAACTACATGAGATCTTGTCTGAAAAATAAAAATAAAAATAAATGCATTTGTATCCAGGCATGGTGGTGCGCGCCTTTAATCCCAGCACTCGGGAGGTAGAGGTAGGTGGATCTCTGTGAATTTAAGGCCAGACTGGTCTACATAGTGAGCTCCAGGACAGCTGGTACTAAAAGGAAGACACTGCTCAAAAATACAAAAAAAAAAAAAAAAAAGGAAAAAACTAAAAAAGAAAAAAAAATAAATGCATTTGTAAGAAAAGAAAATCCCAGCACTTAGTTAGTGGAGGCAGGGGGATCAGGACTTCAAGGTCATTCGTGCTTACTTAGTGAGTTTTAGGCTAGCCTGGGCTACGTGAAACCTGAAAAAACAAAAGTGCTGGAGATACGGCTCAGTAGGACACTTGCTGTTCTTACAGAGGACACAGATTTGGTTCTCAGAGCCCCTATAGCAGGTTAGAACCATCCATAATTCCAGTTCCAGGAGGATCAGATGATCTCTTCTGGTCTCCATAGACACCAGGCATGCATGTGATGTACATATATAAACTCAGGCAAAAGACTTAAACACATAACATAAAATCATCTTTGAAAAACAAAACCAAAAATAAAGTTGGTTGTTGAAACTGCTTGGATTTTAAATAGCGTTCTCTAAATGCTTATGAAGTTAGTTCTTTTTTGTACCAATATCATGTGGGCACTGGCCCCAGCCATTGTTGAGGGACTGGGACTGTTTAACTCAGGGTTCAGAATCCCTGGCCTAGGAAGTCCTTCCTGCCTCTTCCTGCTGCTTTGGCCCTACCTGGCCAACTTCATCTTAGCAGGACCCCCGCAGGCGGGGCTGTAGTCCCACTGGGAAATCAATATCAGTGGCTGACATCCTCTTCCTTAGCACTGCCGGGATGCTTAATTGTATAGATGCTGGTGCTACTGCCAGGACCTCGATCATGGGAGCCATGTGGCGGCAGCCGTGCTTGGCTGAGAAGTACATTCATTAGGGAGTCAGCTTCTGTTCTGCCAGGACTTCCAGAAGGACTGGGGAAGAGGAGGAGAGCACGCTTCATCCCTGTGCTGGCGGCCTTGAGTAATAATACCCACAATTCACCTGGGGCTTCTTGTCAGCCCCACAAGATCCCCTCACAGACCTAATATGCATGTCAGCCCACACACCTGGGAGGCCTCACCCTGCCTTGTAAGCCAGGCAAGAGAGACTAGAAAAGGGAGAGCTTTGATCAAATGCCCTCAGGTAGTAAATGGGTCAGGGTTCTGGAGCCTAGGCACTTGGCCCCTGCCCTGTGGCCTGTGAGTGACGTTGTGGTTGATGTTGTGGGTTAGCAGGGATGGGAATGGTATACATGTGTTCTTCACTTCCTCCAGCTCCTGCCATTCTGTGGGATGCCTACTCAGGAATCGAAAAAGACTTTCTTTCTTTCTTTCTTTCTTTCTTTCTTTCTTTCTTTCTTTTTCTTTCTTTTTTCTTTCAAAGACTTTTTAAAATTTATGTGCGTGTGTGCTTACATGCACATGTATGTGTGAGTTCCTTTGGAGGCCAGAGAAGGTGTTGGATCCTCTGGAGCTGGAGTGAGCTGTCCAATGTGGGCGGTAGGAACTTGGGTCTAGCAAGAGCAGCATCTGCTCTTAACCTGCTGCTTCACTGGCCTGCTGTGTGGTTTCTTTAGAGTCACGGCCCATCTCTGAGCTTTTGGCCTGCTTTTCATCTACAAGAAAGTCTTCCTTCATTTCCCAAATGCCTAGATTGGAGATGGGGCTAGGACAGGCACAGGGAGAAGGGGAGGCCGTGGCCCCTGCCCTCAGCATTTCTTCATGGTGGGCTAAAACCATATGCAACGCCAAGGTGGATCCAGGAAGCTCAGGAAACCAATGCTTAAAGAAGCCTAATAAAGAGATAGGAAATGGCTCAGTCAGTAGAGCACTTGCCACACAGCGTGGGGACCTCAGTTAGAGTCCCCAGAGACCACGTAAATAAATGCCTGGTACTCATAACCCAGCGCTGGGCCAGCACCTGGCACTTGCTGACCAACCAGCCTAGCTTGCACAGTGAGTTGCAGGCCAGCGAGACCCTTTCTCAAAAACTAAAAAAGGTAGATGGCACCTAAAGACCAATGCAGAAAGTTGACCTCTAGCCTACACACAGAGACACACAGAGACACACAGACACAGACACACACACAGAGGCACACACGCAGAGGCACACACATGAACACACATACAAAGAAGCAAGATGGAATTCTGGAGCCACACAGAATTCAGTTCTGCTCTCCTTTCTTTGAGACAAGGTCCCACGTAGCTCAGGCTGGCTTTGAATTTGCTATGTATCCAAGGATGACTTTGAACTCCTGACTCTCCTGCCTTCTCTTCCTGAGCACTGGATTGACAGGTGTGCATCACCATGCCTGGACTACTTACTGATGGACATCAGACCTAGGGCTCCCTACACGCTGGGCCAGTACTCTATCAACTGAGCCCACATTCTTAGCCTCTAAATTCTGTTCTTTAAAAAAATTTGGGGGGGGCTGGAGAGATGGCCTAGCGGTTAAGAGCGCCGACCGCTCTTTCAGAGGACCCGGGTTTGATCCCCAGCACCCACATGGTGGCTGAAAACCGTCTGAAACTCCAATTCCAGGAGAACTCCAGTTCCAGGGGAATCCAAGACCCTCTTCTGACCTCCGCGGCATTGCACGACACGAGTGCATGAACCTACATGCAGACAGTACATTCATACACATACGGAAATAAATAAAATTTTTAAAAAAAGCAGCAAATACTCTTAACTGCTAAGCCATCTCTCCAGCTCCTCTGCTTTGTTCTTAATTAACAAAATCTTGTGAAGATAATGACCAGATTCAAAGATTTAAGGTTATTTTAGTTGGTTCACAAATTGATAGAAAATTAAACAAGTTTTAGAAATCATAAAGGTAATATGTGTTCTTATTAAAGCATTCAGACAATGTGGGGGGAGGTAGAAAGTCTGTAACTTTCAGCTGTTCTCTCTCTCCCAGTCCACCCCTTGGGCTGCCCAGGAAACACCACTCACCACTCTCTCTGGGTGCTGGGTATTTTCCCAGTTATTGGGGAGGCTAACACAGGAGGATTGTTTGAGCCTTGGTGCTCCAGGCCAGCCTAGGCAATATGGCAAGACCCCATCTCAAACCTGAAACAATAAAGAAGGCCCAGCGCACACACTGTAATCCCAGCATTTAAGAGGCTAAGGCAGGAGGACTACTCTGAGTTTGAGGCCAGTCTGGTCTATACTGAGTTTGAGGCCAGCCTGGTCTGTCTATGGAAGACTGTGGATATAGCTCAGCTGGTAGAGTGCTCGTCTTGAGTTCCATCCCTAACACTACATAAAGCAGACCTGGTGTACATGCCTGTGATCCTAGTGCTTGGGAAGTGGTAGAGGCAGGAGAATCAGAAGTTCAAGGCCATCCTCAGCCACATAGTGATTTCAAAGTCAGCCTGGGCTATATGAGACCTTGTCTCTAAAACAAAGAAAGAAAGAAAATAAAGAAATAAAAAAAAAAAATAGGGGCTGGAGAGATAGCAGTTAAGAGCACCGACTGTCCTTGCAGAGGACCTGGGTTCAATTCCCAGCACCCACCTGGTGGCTAAGAACCGACTTTAACTCCAGTTCCAGGGGAATCCAATGCCCTCTTCTGACCTCCACAGCATTGCACGGCACGGGTGCACCAACCTACAAGCAGACAGTACACTCATACACATAAAAAATTTTTTAAATTAAAAAAAGAAAGAAAAAAATACTATGTGCCTACTGATGGCTCAATTGCTCCAGGCCTTGGAGATATCAGGGCAGCAGACAGAATCAACACCTGCCAGTCAGTGACCATGGTCCACAGTGTCCAGTGCTGCCCTATGCCACTCTCTCCCCATTGCTGTGTGCACACAGTATACTTACATACATGCAGGCAAAACACTCAATACATAAAATACAAATAAATAAAAAAATTAAAAAAAAATAATAAAGACGAGCATACAGCACTTCCCACTGTTGCGCCCTAAAACTCAGGCCACTTTAACTCTCTCCACTTCCCAGGGCAGGTCTTCTACAGCTGCTGTTTCCCAAACAAGGAAACAGAGGCATGCAAGGTAGATATTTGTTAGATGCATGTCGGTGTCCCACTCAGGTCCCCTTGGGGGGGTCATATATCCCATCCTCCAGTTCTCCTCTCTCTGTTGAGAACTCTCCCTGGTCAACAGGGGCTACCTCAGCCCAGGTGCCTTCCCCACAGGGCCGGTGTTGCCATCGCCACAAGTTGCCTGTGACAGGCGGATGATGCACTCACTCTAAGAAAGCCTGATGCCTGGGAAGGTAACCTCTGATGAAAGCAAGGGCAGGGCAGAAGTGGTGATAGGAGTTGAGGTGGCTCAGGGGGCAATGACTGTGCCCTCACAAGAGACATCAGGGGCAGAGGCTAGAGGGATGAGCCCAAAAGCCAAGGCATGTGGAGGCCCACTGACCATCAGCAGAAGCTAGGGGAGATGGGACGGTGTCCTGTAGGCTCAGAGAGAGGCTCTCCTGACCTCTAGCCTGTGGGGACGAGACAGTCCATGTCTGCCAGCTAGGCAGTCAATGGTACTTCATTACCACAGCCCGAGCACCATAATTCACAGCCTCTTGGCTCAGCCTGGCACAGGGCCCTTTGCCACCATGGTACAACTCTGTGGGACAAAACTGTTATCCTGAAAATAGCATGCATGCACTGAGCTACTGAATACCAGGCCCTGCTGGTGGGCAGGGGTACAGAGAGAATCACAGCACTTGTGTCCCTAGATTGCCATCAAACCCGGCGCCCATGGGAGTTTCATCCACCTGCTTCCTGGACATGGCAATGGTGCTAGAGTGAATTCATTCTTCCTCAGAGATCTGTGAGCCTTGGCTGCTTCCTCGAATGAAACAGAAGACACAGCACCTGCTAGAGATGTGGGCTGTGTGGGTTCTGGAAAATTTTATAAACGAAGCCTGAGAGTGTTGAGTTGGGATCCTTCTTTTCCCATTTCCCTTTCCGTTGCTCTTTCTCTTTTTTTTTAAGACTTATTTATTTTTATTTTATATGTGTGAGTGTTTTGCCTGTGTGTATTTATGTGCACCATGTGCACAGAGACCAGGAAAGAGTATCAGATCCCCGGAACTAAGTATGGATGGTTGTTAGCCACTCTACAGATGCTGGGAACTGAACCCAGGTTCTCTGCAAGTACAGCCAATGCTCTTAACCACTGAGCCAGCTCTCCAGCCCCTTGTTTTGGTTTTGAGACAGGGTTTCACTATATAGCTCTGGCTGGTTTGGAATTCACTATATAGACAAGGCTGGCCTTGAACTCACAGAAATCTGCCTGCCTTTTGCCTCCCAAGTGTTGGGACAAAAGGTGTTCACCACCACTCCCAGCTAGTTGTTTATTCGGTACTGGGGATGGAACCCAAACCTCCATGCCTGCTAGGCAAGTGCCCTACCAACTGACCCATATCCCCAACTCTTTCCTTCTCTGTTTTGAGACAGGCTAGCCTCCAACCACAATTGTCCTGCCTCAGCCTCCCTGTGCTGGAATTACTAGTATGTTCACTACATTTGGCTTATTAGAACTAAATCTTTAACTGCTCTTTATGGCTGATTCTTCATGACACATCACCCCAAACTTCCTGGCTGACAGGAATCACAGCCATTTTGCCATCACCTCCCAGAGACTGACTGGACGTGGCAAGGTGGCTGTTCCAGTCTGGCAATCACAATATAAAGGTTAAGTTGACTCAGAGGCTTCTTTATTCACATACTTGGTAGTTGTGCTGGCTGTTGACTGAGACCTCAAGTGATGCCTGTGTGCGGATCAAGAAAAACCTGTGTGACCTATTCATGTGTCTGGATATGTTAGTCAGTTTTCCATTACTATAACAAAATGTCAGAGACAACTTAAAAAGAGGAACATTTTTGCATTGGACAAGGTTTTAGAGGTTTCAGTCCATGACTGGCTGTGGCCTCTCTTTGGGACTATGGGGAGACAGCACATCACAGGGGGAGCATGTAGCAGAGGAAGCAGCTCGCCATGTGGCAGCCAGGAAAAGAAAGTGCTTTCCCTTGTGCTTCCTTTGGAGACTACCTACTCCTCCAGGTTCAGTGAGTGGCTTGGGTCCACCACTTGCATAACAGGCAGCCCAGACACAGACCATGTCATGGAGAGTTGCAGAAGGAGTTTCTGGATGTGTGGGAGACATGTCCAGGTGTATTAGCATGCCCCCTGGGGCAGCTGGTGGAACATTCCTGGGAACCAGGCTCTCTCCTTGTGGTTGCTGGGCATTTGGAAGTGTCTGCTTGGAGCTGATGAGGGAAGAGTGCCTGAGAACGAGACAAAGAGTCAGAGCTGAGAGACAGAGGGGCAGATGCAGAGCACCATTATGGGAGGCCCTGGATGAAGCTGTGCGTGAAGGCCTCTCGTGGACTTTTTAGTTACCTGGGCAGTTTTTTTTTTTTTCTTAAGTCCGCTTAAAGCCAGCTTCTAACATTTGTTTCCATGAGTCCTAACCAAAACACTGGCTTGAAAACTAGGGCAGAATTTCAGACATTGTTGTATTACCTCAAACCCTGCTCTGTCACTGGCACAAACTCATCCTCCCTCTGAATTTTGTTAAGGCTGTACCTCCCTCTGGAGGCCCTGATTTTTTTGTTTTTTTTTTCTAGGTGTTTTGGGGACAGGGTCTCCTTGTAGCCCCACCTGGCCTGGAACTCACTCTGTAAACCAGACTGGCCTTGAACTCACAGAGATCCACCTGCCTCTCTGTCTCCCAACTGCTGGGATTAAAGGCATGCGCCACCACGCCTGGCGAGGAGGCTCTTTTACACCCCCAAATTTTGCTTTTAAAGCCTGGCTCAAGAATCTCCTTCTAGAAACCTCCCCTGATCCGGATCCTAAGGGTGGTAGGCACCTGCGGCTCCCAAGGTCCTGGCAGAGGAACTCTGTGTCTCTGCTCCCATCTGGTGGTGGAATCTAGAATTGCACCAAGCTATGTGGCTCTCCCCCAAATCCCAGAAACTTTAGAGGACCGAGTGTCCAGTTTCCCGCCTGCGGTGGTCACTCGGGGTGCCCCACCTTCTAGAGCACTTTCAATAGATCCTCTTTTTTTTGTCCTTATTGGTCGGTTGGTTGATTCTGGGGATGGAATTCAGGACTTAACATGATAAACATGAGGTCTGTTCTGAGCTACATTCCAAGGCCCAGAGCTTAGCTTTAAATCTATTTTTATTAAATCCATTCATGTGTGCATGTGTGTGCTTGGGTGAGAACAATTTGGGGGAGTCTTTGTACCCTGTGGGTCCCAGGAGTCAAACTCAGATCCTCAAGCTCGGCCACCTTTCTTTACCTGAGGAGCCATCTTGGTACCCCAAAGCTTAGATTTTTTAAATGTATTTGTTTGTATGTGTGTGTGCTCGCGTGCACGTGCGCACGCGTGCGTGTATGCATGAGCACCTTGGTGTGTGTTTGTACAGAAGAGCAGTTGCAGGTGTCAATTTGCTCCTTCTACCATGTGGAGCCTGGGAATCAGTCATCCAGCTTGATGGTAAGGGCCTTCCCCACTGAGCCATAATGCTGGCCCCCACAGCTTAGATTTTTAAAGAGAAGCCTTAGGCTATGCCTCAAGGTTCCCACTACATTGCTGCCCATAAAAATCACAAGTTATTTTGAATGTGTTAGCACACACCTTTATTCCCAGCACTAGGGAGACAGAAGTAGGTGGATCTCTGTGAGTTTGAGGCCAGCCTTATCTACATAGCAAGTTATAAACCAGCTAGAGAACAACATAAGAACTACAGCATAAGGGCTGGAGAGATGGCCTAGCGGGTAAGAGCGCCGACCGCTCTTGCAGAGGACCCGGGTTCGATCCCCAGCA
The DNA here is from genome assembly GCA_009823505.1 of Rhizomys pruinosus. NCBI lineage: Eukaryota > Metazoa > Chordata > Mammalia > Rodentia > Spalacidae > Rhizomys > Rhizomys pruinosus. The sequence goes on from VZQC01015004.1 coordinate 5,812,875, forward strand.
CCCACATGGCGGCCGAGAACCGTCTGAAACTCCAATTCCAGGAGAACTCCAGCTCCAGGGGAATCTGACACCCACTTCTGACCTCCGCGGCATTGCACGACACGGGTGCACAGACTTGCATGCAGACAGTACATTTGTACACATACAGAAATAAATAAAAATTAATAAAAAAAAAAAAGAACTACAGCATAAGAACAAGTGACTTTGTCTCAAAATGAGTAAAAATCAGCAAAAAAAAAAAAAACCCAACCAAACAAACAAGCCCACAAGTCACGAGGGGAAAGGGCTTATTCCTTGGAAGATGCTAGAAATCTGGGTTTCAGATGGTTTCCTGATTTTTTTTTTTTTTTTTTTTTGGTCTTTTTGAGACAGTGTCTCTCTGTAGCCCCAGCTGTCCTGGAACTCACTCTGTAGACCAGGCTGGCCTTGAACTCACAAAGATCGACCTGCCTCTGCCTCCCAAATGCTAGGATTAAAGGCATGCGCCACCACGCCCGGCTGGTTTCCGCATAATCAGTAGGAAAAAAGCACCAAGTTTGGTGGTTTCAGGGGCTAATGCTCCCATTTTTCAGATCAAGAAACTGAGGTCCAAGAAGGGAACAGGCTTCTTAGGCATGGAGCCTGAAGTAGCATGTAAGGCCCCCAAACCAGACCTGCTTTGGGCTGTGGTGGCTTGATGGCAACCTTCAGCACTTCTTGAGACAGACCTTTCCCTCAGCCTCCAGAAAGAAACAGTCATGTGATGCTTTGATTTTGAACTTGTACTCAGATGTGTGAAAGAATTTCCTATGGGGTTTGAATCACACAGCTTATAGTCCTTTGTTATGGTGGCCCAAGCGGGAGAATAACTGGAAGCTTAAGCTAAGCTCCAGGAATGTTGGGCTCCTTGAAGTTCTCCATGCGAACCTGTATGGGGAGTGTCAGCCTTGGCTTGCTGACCTCCTACATCCTATGGCTGAAGGAGGCTCCTCCTACCTTCACAGCTAATCCAACCTTCAGTGCCTTACCTTCCTCTGAATGAGGAAATCCCCTCACCGGAGGATACATGCTTATAGCATGACTCAGGGTGGGGCCAGACCGGAACAGCCCCTGTAAATAGAGACAAAGAATCTCCAGTACTAAGAATTGCAGTCTGAGGCAGGAGGAAGGGAGGGATACGTGCTCATTGCCAGAGCATAGAAGAGGTACGGGCTCCCAGTGTGTCCCCTTAGCCTTACAAATGTCCTGCCACATGGGAACAGAATCCACTGGGAAAGGGCCAGATGGGATCTTCCCAAGGCTCAAGAGGCCATCGAGGGAGAGTGCAGAGAGAGGCTGCTCAGTGATAGAATTCTTGTTTCATATACATGAGGCTCTGGGTTCAATCTCTCGCACCAAAACAGAAGAGTGCAGAAAGACAGAGGCAGGCACAGTAAGCAGGAATTCCAACCACGACCCCTTCCACTGTCAGAATGAAGCAGTGGTGCCCACATGGTGGCTCACACTGGTCATCCCAGTACTTGAGAGGTGGGCCTTGGAGGATCAGGAGTTCAGGGCCAGCTTGAGCTGCATGAGAAGAGCCTGTCTCAAAAAAACCAAACTAAAATAAAAGGAAAAAGGCCAACGATGTCTCAGTGAGCAAAGGTGCTTGCCGCCAAGCCTGATGATGTGAATTCCATTCCTGAGACCTACTGGTGGAAGGAGAGATCCAACTTCCACAAGGCATCCTCTGATGTCCATGTGTAGGCCATGGCATGTGGGCACACACACAAATAAATGAATGAATGAATATATAAATACATGAATTTTAAAAAGATAAAACTCTGGTAAATCAAAAATACCAAAATGGCAAGTGTTGGGAAGAACAGGGCACCTGGGAGCCTCGCACCGCTGGAGGGAGCGCAGCGTGGGAGCCGCTGCTCTCACTTCTCTTTCTGGTCATTTTCCACAGAAGGCACTGGCGTCTCCAGTACGATCCGGCCGTTCTGCTTCCGTGGGGAAACTTCTGTCGATGTCCTCAGAATTGCCCCCAAGTAGGAGACAGTCCAAATGGTGACGCAGCTCGAGGATATGCAAAAACCTTCCTGCCACACAGCTCCATCCACGGGAAAACCTTCCTGCCACACAGCTCCATCCATGGGAAAACCTTCCTGTCACACAGCTCCATCCACGGGAAAACCTTCCTGCCACACAGCTCCATCCACGGGAAAACCTTCCTGTCACACAGCTCCATCCACGGGAAAACCTTCCTGTCACACAGCTCCATCCACAGGAAAACCTTCCTGCCACACAGCTCTATCCACAGGAAAACCTTCCTGTCACACAGATCCATTCCTGGGAAATTCTAGAAGGGATGGCATTGGTTCACCCAAGGAAGAGTGTTAGGAGAGGCACTACTGCGTGAAGAGGCATGAGGGAAGCTGGGGATACCCAAGGGTGGCAGAGCCAGGGTCCACACACTCAGAGCTGCCCTGCATACATATGCTATAAACATACAATGTGCATCTGTAAATCTACCCATCAGATATGAGCCTGTGTATTGGGAATTACCTCATGTGGTTAAGGATCCTCTGTCTTTTAATGCGTGTATGTGGTGTGAATGTGTGTATACATACTTGCATGTGTGTGGGCACATGTGTGTGGGGATACATATACATACATGCACCTGCATGTGGAGACCCCAGGCTGCACCTTGCTCTGGGGAGCTCAGGTAGAAATATGGGAGGGCTTTCATGACCACTTAGCTTTAGCTTGGGTTCTGGGGATCCAGACTGCAGTCTTTATGCTTGCATGGCATGCCCTTTAACCACTAAGCTATCTTCCCAGCTTGGGTTAGGCTTCTCTAAGATCCTTCTGCCCCAGGCCTGCACTGAGAGCTCCCCAGGCCCTGAGCAGTGGCAAGACTTCGAGTTCCACTCCATCCCATGCAGTCCACCCCATCACCTTTTATTTTATTTTATTTTCTTATTTTTATTTTTGGTCGTTTTGAGACAGGGTCTCCCTGTAGTCCCAGCTGTCCTGGAACTCACTCTGTAGACCAGGCTGGCCTTGAACTCACAAAGATCCGCCTGCCTCTGCCTCCCAAGTGCTAGGATTAAAGGCGTGCGCCACCACACCCGGCCCCATTGCCTTTTAAAGTAGAGCCTGACATCAGTGAGGCCAGAGGAGACTGAAGAGATAGGACAGGGATCGTGAGGAAGGAGGAGGTGCCCAGGAGATGATGGACTGGAGCCCTGGGAACTGAGCGGAGGGGCCAGCTGGGGAGAGACTGACTTAGGAGACAAGACGTGGGACAAGTGAGACAAGAGGCTGCGGTGAGCACTGCAGACAGGTCTTGCTTATGCTGCCAGGCTGGTCTTGAACTTCTAGACTCAGTGACCCTTCTGCCTCAGCCTTCTAAGTAGCTGAGACTACAGACAAGTGCCACTACACCCAGCTTCCCATCAATAATTACATGCGTGTTCATGTGGGGGCACATGTGCATACAGGTGTGCTTATACCTGTGTGCATGTGGAGGCCAGAGGTCAACCTTAGTGTGCCAGGCCTGGAGTGCCCTGATTCAGCTAAGCTGGCTGGCCCAGGATCCTCTCTCTATCTCCCAGCTCTGAATTACAGGTCTGTGCCACCATGCCTGACTATTTTTCTTTGCATGGGTGCTGGGGATCAAACCCTGGGTCCCCATGCTTTCCCAGCAAGCCCTTACTGAGGTTTTTACCAAACCCCTCTTGAACCGTGTGTAAATGTGCAGTTCATTGGCATTAAGAATATCCATAACATCAGGGCTGGAGAGATGATGGCTCCGCGGTTAAGAGCACTAGCTGCTCTTACAGAGGACTGGGGTTTGACTCCCAACATCCATGGCTGCTGACGACCATTCCTAATTGCAGTTTCAGAGGATCCAACACCCCCTTCTGACCTTTTCAGGCATTGCATAACACAGGTGCACTTTACATGCAGGAAATACACTCACACATGTAAAATAATAAAAGGTTATAAATTAAAAATATTTAAAACTTTTAAAAACAAAAAAGAATATACATAACATTGTTTAGTAATCCCACCATCCATCTCTACAACTCTCATCACCCCAGATGAACATTCTGTACCCATTAAGCACTAGTTCCACATGCCCTTGCCCAATCCCTTCCTGGTAAACAGACATGAAGTAGCCTGTTCCAGATACCTGATGCCAGTAGAATCATGCAGCATTCTGAAATGAGCCCACCTCATTTCCCCACAGTTCACCTGTGTTGTAATGCATGTCAGTAACTTATTATTTTTCCCTGGTGAATAGTATTCTGTCACTGGGTTCATCATATTTTGTTTAAACATTAATCAATTAATAACTATTTGGGTTGTTTGTGTGTCCTGGCTGTTGTGACTAAGGCTACTGTTAGCAAGGGTGTGTCCGAATCTGTCTGATTCTATGCTTTGAAGGTTTGTATATCTGTTCAGAAGTGAAATTGCTGAGTTAGACGGTGAATTTATATTTAACTTTAAAAATTATTTTAGATTTATTGTATGTGTATGAGTGTTTTGCCTGATGTATGTAAGTACACCCACATTGCACAATGATGCAAGAAGAGTGAGTTGGGTCCCCTGGAACTGGGTTACAAACAGTTATTAGCCACCATGTGGGTCCTGGGAATCAAACCTGGGTCCTCTGCAAGAGCAGCCAGTGCTCTTAACCACTGAGCCATCTCTCCAGCCCTGATGCTTAAACTTTTGAGGACATTTTCATAGCAGCTGCACCAGTAGCATGTGAGAGTTCTAGTTTCTCCCCAGCAGTCCCAGCCCTTGTCAGTTTTTCCTCTCCCCTCCCCTCCCCTCTCCTCCCTTCCCCTCCTTTCCTGATTTCCTTTCTTTTGATATTAGTCGTGCCAGAAGGTATGAAGTAATATCTCATTTTAATTTTATTTATTATTTATGTGTGTATGTGTGTGTATGTGCATGCTCGTGCATATGTTCATGCCACAGGGCACACATGGAGGAGGTCAGAGGATGATTTGTAGGAGTCAGTTCTCTCCTTCCACCCTGTGAGTCCTGGGGATTGAATTCAAGTACTCAGGCTTAGCCGAGGTAAAGTGCCTTTACCTGTTAAGCCATCCCACCAGCCCTGTGGTTTTTATTTTATTTTGTGCATGTGTAGTTTATTACACAAGTATGCATGTGCGTAGATGTCAGTGTCTTCCTCTAACAATTCCTACCTTATAATTTGAGACCATTTCTGTTCACGGATTGACTAGACTGGCTAGACAGAAAGCTCTAAAGTCTGCCTCTCTCCCTCTCTCGTGCTAGGTTACAGACATCTGTAACCATGCTGGGCTTTTTTGGAGGGTGTCTTTTGAGACAGGGTCTCCCTTTAGCTCTGGCTGTCCTGGAACTCACTCTGTAGACCAGGCTGGCCTTGAACTCACAAAGATCTGCTTGCCTCTGCCTCCCAAGTGCTAGGATTAAAGGCGTGTGCCACCACGCCCAGCTATGCTGGGCTTTTTTAACTTGGGTGCTGGGACTGTTCTTATGTGGCAGGCACTTTGCTGTCTCCTCAGTCCCTCTGTGGTTTGGATTTGCAATCTTGCTGTAATGATTGATGAGGTTGAGTGTCTTGCCCATCTGAGCATCTTTTCTGGAGAAATGTCCAGGGAATACTCTCTCCCGGGTGACAGATGGTAAGCAGAGTATGTGCTGAAGCTGTGACATGGTCACGCCCCATACAGCCTTCTTTCTCTAGGTGTGACAGATACAGACTGAGAGAGTAAAAGAAGTGGCAGAGGACTGACACATTTTTAGCTTGAGAAGCTGCTGCGATGAGAAATTCCTTGTGTTTGGAGCTGGGAGGGCTCAGTTGGAGTCTGAGGCTGTGGCCGCAGGAAGATCGAGGAATGCCCTGGAGGAACTGAAGGAAGTGAGCAGACACAGCTTTGAGAAAGGCTGTCCTGTCTTTCTCCCCCGGGTGGGGGGAGCGAGCCTTTTGGTCTCTCTCTCTCTCTCTCTCTCTCTCTCTCTCTCTCTCTCGGGAGAGGTCTCTTTCTCTCTCCTCTCTCTCCCTCCCTCTCTCTCCCTCCTCTTCTCTTCTCTTCTCTTCTCTTCTCTTCTCTTCTCTTCTCTTCTCTTCTCTTCTCTTCTCTTCTCTTCTCTTCTCTTCTCTTCTCTTCTCTTCTCTTCTCTCTCTCCCCCTCTCCCTCTCTTTTTTTTTTTTCAGCTCCTACTACCCAGCCTTCCTGGTTCAGCTAAGAGACCCATCTAGGTTAGACTAAGATGGAAAAGGTTATAGAGCTTTCTGTGGCCAGTAGGTGTCACTATGGGACAACAGCCAGAACCATACTGCAGTGTAGTCTAGACTCAGAATCAAAATTTGGGTTTGAATTGTAGATAATAGTTCTGCCCCAGAACTCAGCACAGAACTGCTGCATCAAGTTTTGGGAAGGGGAGACGCTGGGGGTGGGGAATGACTCCAAGATTCACATATACAGTTCATTCAGGGTCAGTTAACAGTTATTTCATTGAACATCTAGTATGTTCACAGCATGTGTTAGGTGCTATGGATTGAGTTGTGGCCAGCAGAGATTTGGTGCCCATCTCTGAGAAGGTTGGAGGTGGAAACATCAGCAAATGCATAAAAGGAGAAAGCACAGAGGAAATAGAGAACTATGTGAGTGAGAGCAGTGGAGAGAGAAAAACCCAAACGCTTTCCAGATAAATATGGAAGGAGAATTTCAGTTTCCGTGCTGGTGCAGCCGATCAAGTCCAGCGCCCCCTTTCTGAAGCAAGTTTGTCTGCTGGGAGGACTAACGAGCTGCATAAGCCTCAGCATCGTGAAGCCTCAGTCAGATGTGGGAGGAGCTGCCCATTCCTCTCCAGATAGGAGCAGGTTTCAAAGCCACACCTCCTAACACACCTTTGCTATGAGGTCACTGGGAAAAGTTCACGGTTCCAGATAAGATTTGCCCTGTAACATCTTGAGGAACGTAAACTTGTCTAATGGTGGGCTGGGCCTGCCAGCTTCTTTTGCTCTGGGAGAGAGGCAGGACCTCAGACAGAAGACCAGGACCTCAGACAGAAGACCAGCGCCTGGCCCTGCTCTGCCATGCATGATACTGCAGAGAGCAGGAAGCCAGGAACCCCAAGAGCCAGCTTCAGACCTTGGCAGAGAGCAGGTGGAATCCCCGTAAGATGGACTCCATCCTCCTGTTGGGAGGAGACTGCCCTCCCCTGCATCCCACTCAGCATCCCAGGGCTTTCTGTCCACCCTGACTTACTTCCTGAGACCTACGGACTTCTGCACTCTCACACCCACTCAGAAACACGACTACATCCACACCTAAGCATGCGCCCTCAAACTTCATTCACGCACGTGTGCTCATACTTCACTTATGTGGACATGAATTTCTCCATACATCCACATTCACCCACAATGACAAACACCAGGCACACACTATGGCCATACTCAGTCACACACACACCCAAACATCCTTCCTTTCCTCTTTCCCTCCCTTCTTTCCCTAACAAATATTTCTCTCTCTTTTCCTTATTTCCATTCTTTTTTTTTTTTAATTAAGATTTATTTATTTTTAGGCCGGGTGTGGTGGTTCAGGCCTTTAGTCCCAGCACTTGGGAGGCAAAGGCAGGCAGATCTCTGTGAGTTCAAGCCCAACCAGTGTACATATCAAGTTCCATTCCAGCTGGAGCTACAGGAAGACCCTGTCTCAAAAAGACCAAAAATCAGGGCCTGGTGACGCACTCCTTTAATCCTAGCACTCAGGAGGCAGAGGCAGGCGGATCTTTGTGAGTTCAAGGCCAGCTTGGTCTACAGAGTGAGTTCCAGGACAGCTGGGGCTACAGGGAGACCCTGTCTCAAAAAGACCAAAAAAAAAAAATGGGGGGAGATTTATTTATTTTTATTGTATGTATATAAGTGTTTTGTTGCGTATATGTATGTGTACCATGTGTGTGCTTAGGGCTCAAGAAGACAACCAGATGAGAGTATTGGATCACCTGGAACTGGAGGTAAAGATGGTTATGAGCCACCATGTGGGTGCTAGGAACTGAACCCAAATCCTCTGCCAGAGCAGCCTATGCACTTAACAGCTGCTCCATACTTCCAGCTTCTCCACTTCCACCTTTTTAATGACAGGGTATCAGTATGTAGCCTAGGCTGGCCTCAAACTCATAATCCTTCTGCCTCAGCTTCCTGATTGCTTGCCAGTGTTTCCTGAACACCTGCTCTGTGTGTCCTATGCTAAGCCCCAGAGTGACACAGTGATGCTGGAGTCTTCTCCAGGAAAAATGCTCCAGTCTGCCCGTTGCTTTCCAAGTGCTCCTCAGGGCAGATGCCCAGTGCTTCAGAACTGAGCTCTGGACAAACCAGCAGACTCTCAGGAGAACAAGCAAGAACATGTGCCCATGACTGTCCAGAGGACATCTGGATCGAGAGTCGGGTGCACAGATTGGAAGTTCCAGCCCACCCAGAGTCTGATTTCAGCCTGGACTCCCTGTTCAGTCACTTGAATTCTATTTACCCCCTACTTTTTGAGATCCAGTAGTGGTCAAGCTAGCCCCTACCTCTGCACAGAAAGGATACAATGCAGTGACTCACATTTGCTGATGGGGAGAGGCTGGCCCCCATGTCTTTGTTCATTTTGTGCTGCTCTAACACCCGAGCTCGGGTTACTTTTAAAAGAACAGAGATGGGGCTGGAGAGCTGGCCTAGCAGTTAAGAGCGCTGACTGCTCTTGCAGAGGACCTGGGTTTGATCCCCAGCACCCACATGGAGGCTGAGAAACATCTTTAACTCCAGTTCCGGGGAAATCTGACACCTTCTTCTGACCTCCACGGCATTGCACAACGCGGGTGCACAAACCTACATGCATACAGTACATTCATACATATAAAAAAATAAATAAGTACTGGGACTATAGGGAAACCTTGTCTCGAAAAGACCAAAAAAATAAATAAAAAATAAATAAGTAAAAAATTTTTTTAATAAAAAAAAAGAAAAGAACAGACATTCATTTCTTGTGGGTGCGCAGGAAGTCCAGGGTCCAAGGTCTACAGCTGGTAGGGGCCCCTCCTGCCACATGAATCACTCCGTGGTGGACTGTAGCAAGGCTAGAAAATAGGTATAAGGGGAGGGCAGGGACCACTTTTTGTGAGGAAGCCACACTGGTGATGACTGATCCTATCCAATAATGAAGGCATTAATCTTCTTACAAGAGCAGAGCTTTGGTCCCTGAACATCTCTTCAAGGCCCTTCCTCTCATTCCTTCCTCTGGGAATGAAACTTCTAACAGGTGACCTCTGGGGCTCACATTCAAGCTGTGGCTACCTAGATGTGAGACTTAGAACTTTGTCAGGATTGCCTGACAGGAACACAGTTATAAGGCAGCATCTCCCAAGCTGCCCAACATCACCTTTCTGTTCTCTCTCCTCTATTATGACAATACAAGTTCTTTATTAGACAAAGAAACTTCTTTTCCTTTTTTTTTTTTTTTTTTTTTTGTCTTTTTCGAGACAGGGTCTCCCTGTAGCCCCAGCTGTCCTGGAACTCACTCTGTAGACCAGGCTGGCCTTGAACTTACAAAGATCCGCCTGCCTCTGCCTCCCAAGTGCTAGGACTAAAGGCGTGCGCCACCACGCCCGGCTCAAGAAACTTCTTTTCCACCTGACCCAGGAACTGAGGGGAGGGAGGGGGTTAACAGGTAATGTGGGAAGGGAAGGGTACTGGGAGGAGAATGTGAGGCTCCCAGCTTCTACCCCAAGCCAAGCCTCTAGTTTATTCCCTGTCTGGACACACACACACACACACACACACACACACACATATATATATATATGTGTGTGTGTGTGTGTGTTAAAAGAACTGGCTGTCCTTGCAGAGGACCTGAGTTTGGTTCTCAGCACACATGTGACTGTTAATATCACCCATATACCTCCACTTCCAGGGGATTTGATGCCCTGTTCTGGCCTTGTAGGTATTGCATGAAACAGATGTACTTACACATATGCAGGTAAAACATTCATACACATAAAATAAAAATAAATAAAATCTTAAAATGTTTTAAATAAAATATGTTTTTTAAATTTGTTGTTTCTGGGGGCTGGAGAAATGGCCTAGCAGTTAAGAGTGCCGACTGCTCTTGCAGAGGACCCTGGTTCGATCCCCAGCACCCACATGGCGGCTGAGAACCATCTGTAATTCCAGTTCCAGGGGAATCCGACACCCTCTTCTGATCTCTGCAGCATTGCACGACACAGGTGCACAAACCTACATGCAGACAGTACATTCATACACACCAAAAATAAAATTAAAATAAAGTTGTTTCTGTTAGGCATTTGGTCACAATGACAATAAAAGTAATTCATAAGTGAAGGAGTCAAGGCAAGGAATGAGAAAGCAGGACAACTCGGGTGACTAAAGCAGAGTCATGAGTTAGGTGCCAATGTGGGCTATATGGCAAGAGTATCTCCAGAAAGTAAAAATCAAAGCTAAAGACAGGGTTTCAACCATAGCTCTGGCTAGCCTGGAATTTACTATGTAGACCAGACTGGCTTCAAACTCACAAAGATCTGCCTGTATCTGTCTCTGGGGTGCTAGACTTAAAGGTGTCCACCATCAAACACAGTTTACTTCTTTATCTATGTGTATATGTACATTCCTACATGTTTATGTGCACCACATACATGCAGGTGTCCATGGAGGCCAAAGGACCTCAGAGCCCCTGGAACTGGTGTCACAGGCAGTTGGAAGATAACTGATGTGGGTATTGGGAACCAAACTCAGGCCTTCTGTGAGAGAGCAGTACACACTCTTAACTGCTGAGCCAACTCTCCAGTCTCATAGATATGCAATTTTACAAGGTATTCCAAATGCCAGCTCATTTCCCAAGGGACTCTCTGGACTAAGCTGGCTCTGTTACGTGAGGCTGTGTTTCATAGCAGAATCCATCATCTGAGATGAACATAAAATCCTCTGGAATGAAGAGACCCTCTCTTCGGGGATCTAACTGAATTGGTTCAGCAGCATGCACTTCAGAAGTGTTTCTTATGGGTGATGTTCCTTGTAGGGGATGCTGATGCAATCGATGCTTTGTTGCTTTTTCTTTTCTTCTTTGGCAGTTCTGGGGGTTGAACCCAGGGCCTCGTGCATGCTAAGTAGGTGCTGTGCACTGAGCCACACACCAGCCCTGAAGATCAGTTGACGACTGTGTTCTTCTAGAACAGAGTGGAAGGATCTTTGAATTTGCTTGTTCTGGCTGGGGCATAGCCTAGAAAAGCAGAAAGAGGGACAATGGGCAAAGCAGCCAGCAGGACCAGGCGAAGGCCCAGGCTGTGAGAGAGACATCTGCTGGTTTCAGTTTTCCTTTCACTCCCAGAGACATTCAGAAAAATCTCAGGAGAGCTTCAGCCAGTTCTCCGGTTGCTTGGAAGAAGTACAGGAGGATCAGCGTGAGAGAATGTCCAGCAGTCCCTGGCAAAGCCACCCAGGCAGCAGGTCAGACAAGGGTGACAGGAAGGTGGCTGTTCTCATTACATTTCTGTTCTTGTGACAAAATACCCAGACTGAAAACATCTTAGGGGAGAAAGGGGTTTCTTGACCTTATATATGTTATACTCCATCACCGAGGGGAACTTAAGGCAGGAGCTTGAGACAGCTGGTCACAGCACTTCCACAGTCAAGAGCAGAGAGCAATGAATGAGCCCATGCTCAGCTAGCTTTCTTCGCTTTTGGATAGATCAAGACCCCCTGCTTAGGGACTGGTGCCACCCAGAGTGGACGGGCCAATTAACAATCAAAATAATCCCTTATAGACATGATCACAGGCCAACCTAATCTGGATAGTTCCTCAAGACTCTCTTCCTGGGTGATTCTAGGTTGCAGCCAGTTGACACTTAAAAGTAATCAGTATAGTTGTCAGGCAATTTGTCACCCACAAGGACACTCTACTGAGAGGGGAGATGGTGCTATTAATAGCTGCTCTGGGTCAGCAGGCTTCCTTTGTGCTTGGCTGTCTGGAGACCTGGGGGAAGGGTCTTTAGGAACTATTGGGTTGGTATGTGTTCTCTGAAGCACCAGCTGACCTGGGATGGAGCCACGGCTTACTGCTTCTGGGTGCCAGAAGGTCAACTGTCTCTTTCTGAACTTCACTTTGCCTGTCTGAGAAGCACAGACGGAAAAGCCATGTGGGCTCCAGGTAGAGGGGGTTTCTAAGCAGGTGCATGGGTTTATGTGGCAAGATGAGGGGAGTTCTTGTTCTGATCGATGTATTGTACTCCCTTAGTATCAGTATCTGGGAGCAGTACTTCCAGAATCCCCTGGGATACTCAAATCCCAGATGCTCGAGTCCCCTACAGAAGATGGCATAGAACTTGCATATAACCCCTCCGTGTGCTCAGAGTCAGCTCTAGATACCGGGGAAAACAAAACATGCAGATGCTGCATCCATACTTGCTGCATGTACTGTCCATTCACATTCAAAGCAGGTGCAATTTTTAAATTTTAATTTATTTATTTTTGTTTTATGTATGTTTTGTCTATGTGTATGTTAGTGCACACATGTCATACATGGCTGTGGAGGCCAGAAAAGAGTGTTGGATCCCCTGGAACTGGAGTTAAGCACAGTTGTTAGCTGCCATGTGGGTGCTGGGAACTGAACCCAGGTCCTCTGCAAGAGCCCCCATTGCTCTTAACCACTGAGGCATCTCTCCAGACAGAATTTTTCCCCCTTTCAACACATTTCAATCTGCAATTGGTTGACTCCACAGATATGGAGTCCCAGGATGTATGGATGCAGAGAGTCGGCTCTGGAGGCTAAAGTAAGGGGGTACCTGCTGTTCCTCTACCCTTCCTAGGGCCTACCTTTGCTCCCCACTACTGAGACAAGAGGGGAGAAAAAGAAACAGAATGCTGCCGGCTTCATCTCCAAGTCTCTTCTGCTCTTTGCCAGCCAAGAAGAAGGTCATTCCTGTTTTGTTTTTCTCTCATCTGCTTCTAGCCCAGGGCAGCAGTGAGCAGAGGCCTAAAAATACCGTGAGCTGCCAGGTCAGATCACATCAGCCTCAGCCAGCAGGACACCTGTCCTTCTGCTGCACTTTGCCCTTGGGCCTCACTCCCTGGCACCACCAGTTACCTGTAGTGGCTGGGGAAGAGGTGGGGGGGCAGGGCCTGACCCTCTGCGACCGTTTTTTTTTTTTAATCTATAAAACTGAAGGATAGGGGAAGGCTTTGATCTTTCAATGGGATTTTGTAGCCCTCTGGAGTTCTGTGAAGATGTGACAGGTGGCAGGAAAGCTGGGGGAGGAGGGAGTCCAGGGGACCCATCTCTATGTCACCTAAAGCTGTGTTGCTTTTGTTCATTTCTGTTCTGGAGGTCATTGTAAGAGTTTACATTAAAGAAGTTGTTGCGGGCTGGAGAGATGGCCTAGCGATTAAGAGCTCCGACCGCTCTTACAGAGGACCCGGGTTTGATCCCCAGCACCCACATGGAGGCCGAGAACCATCTGAAACTCCAATTCCAGAACTCCAGTTCCAGGGGAATCCAAGACCCTCTTCTGACCTCCGCGGCATTGCACGACACGGGTGCACAGACTTGCATGCAGACAGTACATTCATACACATACAGAAATAAAAAAAAAAAAGTTGTTGCTTCTTTCTGTCTAAAATCCATCCATCATCCATCTATTCACCCATCCTTCTGTGCTTCCATCCATCCATCCATCATCCATCCATCCTACTATCTATCTATCATCCATCCATCTTTCCATTCATTCTTCCATCCATTCATCCATCTTTTCTTTTTTAAATTTTTTTATTTATGATTTTTTATGTGTATGAGTGTAGTGTCTGCATGTAGGTTTATGCACCCGCGTCATGCAATGCCATGGAGGTCAGAAGAGGGTGTCGGATTCCCCCTGGAACTGGTGTTAAAGACAGTTCTTAGCTGCCATGTGGGTGCTGGGAATCGAATCGAACCCGGGTCCTCTGCAAGAGCAGTCGGTGCTCTTAACCGCTGAGCCATCTCTCCAGCCCCTCATCCATCTTTTCATACAGTCCCCTGGCAAACTCTTGCTCATCCTTTGAGCCACAGTGAGGTATCATCTCTTTCTGCAAGTTTCCAACCCTACCTCCAACCTTCAGAAAGGCCTTCTGGGGCTGCCAAAGATCCCCAAAGCCATCTCTTGTCACAGCACTCAGTCCCTCTGTAACTTACCATATTTGTCTGTATCAGAGAGTATCTGGCTTAAGTCCCATAAGTGAGACTTCCAGCTGTGTGACCTGGGCAGGTGACCTCACCTTTGGTGCTCCATCCTCCACATCTTCCAAACAAGCACAGCAAACACAAATTTTGGCTCACTATGGCCAGTCCTAGAGTTGGATACTTTATTTATTTAATCTACATGGCATCCTATGTGACTGCTGTAAAACCATGAATTGATTTTTTTTTTGTTTCTTTTCTTTTTTCAAGACAGGGTCCCCCTATAGCCTCAGCTGGCCTAGAACGCACTATGTAGACCAGGGTGGCCTTACTCTCATAGAGATTTGCCTGCCTTTGCCTTCAAAGTGTTAGGATCAATGGTACAGAACAACAAGGCTGGCCATGGATTGCTTTTTAATGAAGTGGAGGCACAGAGAGGTTAAGTAACTTGCCCTGGGTCAAAGAGCCTATAAGTTGAAGGCCTGAATTTGAGCCACTCACCCATGATCTCCTAAGTTTATCTGCTGCAATGGTCGAGCAGTAGCACTGGCATCCCAGTAGAAACAGACACCTGGGTCTTGGTTTCTTCATTTTATTGTATTTTTGGACAGAGCTTGATGTAGCCTGGGCTGGCCTCAAACTTGATATGTAGGTGAGGGACAGCCTCCTATCAAGGACTGGGATTACTGCCATACCTGGGTCTGGGTCTTGGTTACTATGTGCCAGTGCCACTCAATAAGACCTGAACTCCTTGGAGAAGTCGCTGAATATAGAACTGGAGAAAGAAAGGAAACAAGTGAGCATGGAACATTTTATTTGTGCCATAAAGTTAAAACAACAAAACACTAAAAAAAAAAAAAATCTAGGCAAGGTGCTGCATACCTTTAATCTTAGCACTTGGGGTGGCAGAGGTAAGAGGATCTCTGTGAAATTAGACCAGTCTGATCTACATAGTGAGTTCTAGGCAGGTTGGGGCTACAGGAAGACCCTGTCTCAAAAAACAAACATATAAAAGGAACAATAACAACAACAAAAAAAGCCAAAACACATACAAAAAACTGAGTATGGGGCTGGAGAGATGGTTCAGCAGTTAAGAGCACTGACTGCTCTTGCAGAAGACCCGGGGTTCGATTCCCAGCACCCACATGGCAGCTAAGAACCATCTTTAACTCCAGTTCCAGGGGAATCCGATGCCCTCTTCTGACTTCTGAGGCATTGCACATCATGGAAGCACCAACCTGCATGCAGACAGTACACTTATACACATAAAAACAAAAAAAGTATGGCCAGGTATGGGGGCACATGCCTTTAATCCTAGCACTTGGGAGGCAGAGGCAGGCGGATCTCTGTGAGTTCAAGGCCAGCCTGGTCTACAGAGTGAGTTCCAGGACAGCTGGGGCTACAGGGAGACCCTGTCTCGAAAAAAAGTATGATGCCTAGGTCTATAATCCAAGCATTTAGAAGACTGAGGCAGGAGGCTATCATGAGTTCAAAGCTAGTGTAAGCTATATAACAAGTTCTAGGTTAGCCTGGCAACAGAATGAGACCTTGTCTCAAAAAAATCACACACACACACATAGCACCCAAACCCACTCAATTAAAAAAATGGACAAATAACTTTTTTACACATTTATTCAAAGAAAAAAATTACAAACACCCAATAGACACACGAAAAGCTGCTTAACATCATTAGTTGTTAGAGAAATATCAAAATCACAAAGAGACACCACATCATACAATTAGTATGGCTATTTTCTTTTTTTAATATAATCTTTTTTAATTAATTAATTTATTTATTTATGTGTATAAATGTACTGTCTGCATGTAGGTTTGTGCACCCGTGTCGTGCTATGCCTCAGAGGTCAGAAGAGGGTCTTGGATTCCCCTGGAACTGGAGTTCTCCTGGAACTGGAGTTACGGATTCTCAGCCGCCATGTGGGTGCTGGGGTTCCCCAGCACCCACATGGCGGCTGAGAACCGTCTTTACCTCCAGTTCTGGGGGAATCCGACACCCTCTTCTGACCTCCACAGCATTGCACGACACGGGTGTACAAACCTGCAGGTAGACAGTACATTCATACACATAAAAATAAATAAATAAATACATACATAAATAATAAAAATTTTAAAAATGTAAAAAAAATAAAGAAAGAAAGAGAAATGAAAAAAAGGAGGCCAAAGCGTCGAGGAATCGGAACACTTGTATACTGCTAGTGGGAATGTAAACTATCACAGCCACATTAGAAAACAATATGGCGATTCTAAAAGTAAAGAAGTAAAAAGAATTACTGGATGATCCGGGGTTCCACTTTTGATTATATATCCAAAAGAATTGCAAATAGAGTTTTGAAGAGATATATCTGCACGTTTGCCATCACAGCAGCATTACTTACAAGAGCCAAAGTGGAAACAAACCAATCCATCAAGGCTGGTGTGTAACACCATGTGGCATATATACTGTGAAATGTTACTCAGCCTTAAAAACAAAGAGGATTGGGGAGGGCTGGAAAAATGGCTCAGTGGTTAGGAGTACTTGCTACTCTTGCAGAAGACCTGGGTTCAGTTCTTAGCACCTACATGGTGGGTAACAACTGTCCCTAACTCCAGGTCCAGGGGGATCCAACACCCTTTTCTGGACTATGTAGGTATAGCATGCACGAGTACAGTTACATACATACATGTAGGCAGAACACTCACAGACACATAAAATAAAAGTAAATAGATAAATAAATAAAATAGAAACAAACAAAGGGAATTCTGACATATGGTACACTGATGAACCTTAAGGACACAATACTAAGTGAAGTAAGGCAGTCATAAAATGGCAAATGCATGATCCCATTTATAGAGGTACCCAGTGTAACCAATTACAGCGGAGTGGCTACTGGGGTATGGGAGGAGCCTTTAACCACTGAGCCATCTCTCAAGCTCTGCTCCTTTTATTGAAACAGCATATCCAGCATGAAATGGGGAAATAAAAGTCAGAAGGATTTGTCTTATCAGAAGATGATGTCCCTTTTGACCCCTACTGACCTGGAACACCATACTAACAATCACAAGCAGATGTTATGAATTGAATCTCATCTATTGCTTGCAGCACAAAGGGGATAATCTCCATATTGTTTCCAACCAATAATGTCTGCTTACAGCACTTTTGATATTTACACCCATGCATACATTATTCTAAGTAAGGAAGGGTCATGAGGAATTAATATGTTTAGGTTATAAGAGAACCTCAAGGCTTAGTGAGTTTGCCTATCTTATAAACAAGCAAACAAGCTAGGAGATAAGATTAACTTTTTGGTTCCAAGGCACCTAAAAGTCACTTGTCCAGTGTATGTCCATATTGTAAAAGTCATGATCACATCATTTATTATAATTTATTGAATAAATTAAAAATTGGGTCCACACCAATGAATATATACTTTCCTCCTAAATGTCAACGGGTAAAGTGTGGTAGAAGAAGTGAGGTTAGGAAAGGCAGTTTTTACAGTCAGAGTAATGATTTCTTTTTCAAGAATTGTCAAATAATGCTAAACCCAGGGAGGAAAGTTTGGGGAGGAGCAGGACTTTGCCTGGTCTCAGAGTAGCTACACCTTGCTTCGTGAAATGGAAAACTAGAACCCAGTCAACAGAGGAGCAGATATGGTCTTGACTCTGTACAGAGAAAAATTAACCTCACTAGTGAAAGGCAGACCAAGCCGGGCGTGGTGGCGCACGCCTTTAATCCTAGCACTCGGGAGGCAGAGGCAGGCGGATCTTTGTGAGTTCAAGGCCAGCCTGGTCTACAGAGTGAGTTCCAGGACAGCTGGGACTACAGGGAGACCCTGTCTCAAAAAGACCAAAAAAAAAAAAGAAAGGCAGACCAAAGCCATTTCTGAAACTTGTGACCCCCAAAAGCTCACAGCAATATTTACATAGTGTCTTCTTGGTTGGGATGTAAGCTTGCACTTACACTTGAGGAGACATCATACAAATTCACTTTGCAATGTTATTACAAGACAAACAGCCTATGTTCTTCAAGGATGACCCTGTCATGCAAGAGAAAGAAAGACCAAAGGAGTTTAAGGACGGGACAACTCAGTGCAGCCCAACCCTGGCCTAGACCCAGCACTGAGGAAAACGGAGAGGAACACTGAGACAATGGCGACACTGTATAAACTATTGATTACACAGCACTGTTATTGGTTTGGAGGTGTGGCTCAGTTGTTTGCCTACCATGTACAGAGCCCTGGATTCAAATCCCACCATCACATAAACCAGGTATGATGCTGCATACCTGTGACCCCAACATTCAAAATGGAGATGGGATCCGAAGTTCAAGGTCATCCTGGGCTACAAAAAGAAGTTGAGGGGCTAGAGAGATGGTTTACTAGTTAAGAGTGTTTTCAACTCTTCCAGAGGACCGAAATTTGGTTCCCAGCACCCACACATGGCAGCTCACAACCACCTGTCATTCCCATTCCTGGAGATCTGGCACCCTCTTCTGGCACGCAGACATACACCCCAACATACACAGATACACATGACTAAAAATAAAAAATGAGCCAGGCTTGGTGGCGCACGCCTTTAATCCTAGCACTTGGGAAGCAGAGGCAGGTGGATCTTTGTGAGTTCAAGGCCAGCCTGGTCTACAGAGTGAGTTCCAGGACAGCTGGGGCTACAGGGAGACCCTGTCTCAAAAAGACAAAATAAATAAATAAAAATAAAAAATGAATTTAAAACAGTGAATTTAAAATTTTTTCAAGCTTCATAGATGAGACCCTGCTTCAAAAAGAAAAGTGTAATCAATATTAGAGTTGTTGAACTTGTCAGCTGTGGAGGTGATGGAAGATTAGATCCCTGCACTTAGGAAACACAGGGCTGCGAAGGAAATGTGCATGATGTCAGCAATGTACCGTCAGAAGGTTGGGGTGGGGGAGTGAGAGAAAGAATGACTAAGTAGATGTGGCAACTTGCTAGAAATTGCTAAATCTTTCAGCTCTCTTCACAATAACAAGGAGCTGGAACCAACCCAAATGCCCCTCAACTGATGAGTGGATAGAGAAAATGTGGTACATCTACACAATGGAGTTCTATGCAACAGTAAAGAAAGATGACATCATGAGCTTTGCAGGAAAATGGCTGGAGCTAGAGGACATCATGCTGAGTGAAGTAACACAGTCCCAGAAAAACAAACGACGAATGGTATCCCTCATCTGTGGATGCTAGTGCCAATTACCTAGTTGTAAGTATTTCTTGTGTATGGCCCCCTGAGCTTTTGTTCAAAGCAGTTGGGAGTGATGCATATTGGAAACAACAGAAAGGACTGCATCGAAGAACTGACTGAAACAGTGAACTTCTGCTCAAAACAGTCAACTTCCTCATGGAGAATATTGAGAAAGACTGAGAAAGAGATGAAAAGCATGTTTGGCAGAATGCAGGAGCTCTGGTAGGGTGGGGGAATAGGGGGGGACACGGGTCTAGATTTGTTAAAAAAATAAAAATAAATTTATGTGAAAAGAAAGAAATTGCTAAATCTGAGTTAAAACTCTACATGAATTCTGTGGATTATTCTTGCAAATAATCTGTAAAATTGAAATGATTTTAAAAATAAAATAGTGCCCAAGAGCAGATAGCTTCTGTGGGTAGAGCTGAGATTTAATCCAGGCTCTACTGTCTCTTGACCCAGGTGGCCCAATCACTTCCATTTTACAGAAGAGGACACTGAGGGTCAGGGAGGGAAGGGGATTTGCACCTGACCCCAACTTGCATGGGCTGTGGCATAGGCCTAACTTCAGGACTCCCAGCCTGGTGAGTCCTACTGTTCTCAGGACTGTCAAGTGCCCTGTCAGGAGAAAGGACCCAATGGTTTCTTGTTGTCCCCTCTAACCTCTTGCTGAGCTGGCTGGATCTCCCTGCTAGGCACCTTCTATGCCTCATCTCTGGGTTGCTAGGCAATAGAGGCTGAGAAATTAGGTTTTATTAAGGGACCAGCAGATATGATGGCATGGGTATGATTCATCTCTATCTATTCCAGCATCATGGCATCTTTTATGGTATCTGTGCTGGCTAGTAGCTCTCTTCTTTTGGGAGCCTGCTCCATTTTAGATGACCTGTTCCTTTCTGCTTTCTAACTACTCTGTGGGTCACCATGACCCATCCTCATGGCCACAGTCAATTGGTCTAGGGGTGCTGGGCATCCTCTGATGTGGCCATGATGGTCTCAGTCACCATGCCCAAGGAGACCCCTTTGCCTCCAGGAGGAGGGATGGTAGTAGGGTACATCATTCTGTTGGGCTGGGCCACTATGGTGTAGTGAATGACAAGACATGAGGGGACCCACATACAGGGCTTGTGTAGTATGTACCTTGCTGGGCATACCAGCTCTGCTGGAGGTAGGCACTTCTCTTGAGTTGCATGGCTATCTGCTAGTGGTCAAGAGAAGAGGAGCTTGGCAACATGGCCCCATTGGTGGGGGAACAGGATACTTTGTAAGGTATGCCAGTAGTGTAGCCTATTTGAAAGGTAGGCTTTGCTCCAAGGCACATATTAAAGTAGGCAGTAGCAGCTGTGGCCTTGGCTTGGGTGACCAGCATACACTGAGTGGACTCAGGAAACAACTTAGGTGTAGACTGATCTGCTTCCTCCTCCAACTGCCTTCAAAGGCTCCCACTCCTGATTGCACTAAAATAGTCACTATTTAGTTTCTTTTTAAAAATATTTATTTTAGGGCTGGAGAGATGGCCTAGCGGTTAAGAGCGCCGACCGCTCTTGCAGAGGACCCGGGTTCGATCCCCAGCACCCACATGGTGGCTGAGAACCGTCTGAAACTCCAACTCCAGGAGAACTCCAGCTCCAGGGGAATCCGAAGCCCACTTCTGACCTCCGCGGCATTGCACGACACAGGTGCACAGACTTGCATGCAGACAATACATTCGTACACATACAGAAATAAATAAAATTAATTAAAAAAAAATTTTTAAATATTTATTTTAGGCCGGGTGTGGTGGCACATGCCTTTAATCCCAGCATGGGAGGTAGAGGCAGGTGGATCTCTGTGAGTTCAAGGCCAGCCTGGTCTACATAGTAAGCTCCAGGCCAGCTGGGACCAAAGGAAGACCCTGTCTTAAAAAGACCAAAAAATATTTATTTTTATTTTATGTGTATGAGTATTTTTGCCTGAATTATACAAACGCATCACGTGCATGCCTGATTCTGAAGAGGCCAGAAGAGAGCATCAGATCTGCAGTTGCAGATGCTGTGAGCTGTCATGTGGGCACTAGAAACTGAACCCAGGTCCTCTGCAAGAGCAGCCAGTGCTTAACCACTGAGCAATGTCTTCAGACCCAAGTCACTATTTCTTAAGTGCCAGCGATATTCATTTACTGCTTACAGCACACCCATGAAGTCAGGACCATTGTAGAAGCACATAGCACAGAGATGACCTGCCTGAGACACGAGCAGGACTGGCAGCACTTGAACAGGAAGACAGCATGTCCAGTCCACACTGGTTCCTAAGCAGCAGGAGATCCCATATTCATTTTCAAAGCTGAGAGAAGCTGTCCTAGTTTGTCTTCCATTGCTGTGACAAAACACTCTGACCGACACCAACTTGGGGAGGAAAGGGTTTATTCAGCTTACATCTCCTGGGTCACAGTTCATCACTTTAGGGAACCCAAGGCAGGAACTCAGGGCAGGAACCTGGAGGCAGGAGCTGAAGCACAGGCCATGGAGAAATGCTGCTCACTGGCTTGCTCCTCTGGGCACATGCCCAGCCTGCCTTCTTATACAGTACACAACCACCTGCCCAGGGTGGCACCACTCTTGTGGGCTGGGCCCTCCCACATTTCTCGACCATCAAGACAATACTCCACACATGTGGCCACAGGCCAATCCAATGGAGCCAATTCCCCAAATGAGGCTCTGTCAACCCAGGTGTGTCAAGTTGACACTAAAGCTATCCAGCACAGAAGCTAAATAGGTAGGTTTAGGTTTGGGACTCAAATGGGACAACAGACGTAAACAAAAAGGGGCTGGAGAGATGGCTCAGTGGTTAAGAGCACCGACTGCTCTTGTAGAAGATCCGGGTTTGATTCCCAGCGCCCACATGGCAGCTAAGAATCATTTTTAACTCCAGTTCCAGGGGAATCCAACACCCTTTCCTGACCTCTGCACGACATGGGTGCACCTACCTACATGCAGACAGTACACTCATACACATTAAATTAAAAAAAAAAAAAGGAGGGATTGGGGAGCTGGTTCAGTGGTTAACAGCACTTGCTGCTATTACAGAGGACCTAGGTTCATCTTTCAGGACACTCGTAGAAGCTAACAACCATCTGAACTCTGGTTCCATGGGATTCAATGACCTTGTCTGGCTTTTGCTGGCACTTTTGCACACAATGCACACATATACAGATATTCAGAAATTAAAATAAATCTTTAAAAAAGAAGAGTCAGGGCTGGAGAGATGACCTAGCGGTTAAGAGCACTGACTGCTCTTGCAGAGGACCCAGGTTCGATCCCCAGCACCCACATGGCGGCTGAGAACCATCTGAAACTCCAATTCCAGGAGAACTCCAGTTCCAGGGGAATCCGACACCCTCTTCTGACCTCCGCGGCATTGCACTACACGAGTGCACAGACCTGCACGCAGACAGTACATTCATACACACAGAGAAAAATAAAATAAAAATAAAAATAAATAAAAGAGTCAGAAAAACATAAGGCAGAGTTATACTATATTTAACATTAATAGAATCATTTATTTATTTATTTATTTAGTTATTTATTTATTTATTAGTTAAAAAATATTTATGAAGCCCCAAAGATCACACAGGGTCAGGGCAATCAGAACAGAGAGAGGCCCCTGGACTCCTGGAGCTAACTGTCCAGAGAGGAAGGAAGATGCTTAAGGGGGAAGTTACATGTATGCTGATCTCTAAAAGGGGAAGTTCAGGATGTTTCCAGAGGACATCCTGGGAGAAGCTGACCTGTGCTGTGGGGTCAGAGAAACCTTTCCTAAGGAAATGAGATTAAGTTCAGGCCCAAGGTCACCTGTGTTGGAGAAAAAGTTATACCAGGTCCAGGAAGGAGCACAAGCAAATGCCCCAAAATGAGAGAGAAAAACTAGCACAAGTACTAGAAACTCACGGGGCATGGTGGCATATGTCTTTAATCCCAGCACTTGGGAGGAAGAGGCAGGCTGATCTCTGTGAGTTCAAGGCCAGCCTGGTCTACATAGCAAGTTCCAGGCCAGCTGGGACTAAAAAGGGAGACCCTGTTTCAAAAAGAAAGAAAAAAAAAAAAGAAAGAAAGAAAGAACTAGAAACTCAGAGACATTGGCATATAGTAGTTTGCTAAGTTGTTTGTCTTACTCCATGGACATACACCTTTCTAGTTTTAATTTGTTACTGTTATGTGTATGTGCGTATCATGTGTGCCACACTGCATGTGCAGAGGTCAAGAATAACTTTGGGGAGTTGTTTCTCTCCTTCTGTCTTGTTTGAGGCAAGGTCTAGCCAATTCTCCATCCCCCCCGCTTACCATAGGAGAACTGAGATTACAGGTGCATGCAGCATTACCCAACTTTTTACTGGGATTTGGGGGACTGAAATTGGGTCAGCGGGCTTGGGCAGCTAGCACTTTTACTTGCTAAGTCATTTCACTGACCCTTTTTAAAAATTTTATTTTTATTTTATGTTGTATTCATATTTTCCTTGCATTTCTGTTAAGTGCACTTGAGTCATGCAATGCTCATAGAGGCCAGAAGAGGGATTGAATTCTCTGGAACAGGAGTTACAGACGATTATTAGCTGCCCTGGGAGTGCTGGGAATGAAACATTGGTCCTCTGGAAGAACGGCCAGTTTTCTTAACTGTTGAGCCAATTCTCCTTGTTTTTCTTTTTGAGACAGTGTTTTATTGTATAGAGGCATGTGAAACCAGGCTGGCCTGGAATTCTATATAGACTAGGCTAGCTTGGCCTTGTCTTCCTGCCTCTTCCTTCCCAGTGCTGAGTGAGTGGCACTATGCCCGGCTTACCTAAATATATTCTGATGTGGTTTTCTTTGGTTGTAGACAATCCCCCAGGCCTGCTGGGGAATTTTGTGGTCTGGCCGTGAACTAAAGGGGGTGAGAGGTGCAGAGTCAAGTCACAGACCTTGGGAATCAGGTGAATGAAGGCAGAGGTCGAGCTGCCAGGGATTCGTTTATTGGGGGCAAGTTCAGGGTTTATGTACTGTT
The DNA here is from genome assembly GCA_009823505.1 of Rhizomys pruinosus. NCBI lineage: Eukaryota > Metazoa > Chordata > Mammalia > Rodentia > Spalacidae > Rhizomys > Rhizomys pruinosus. Next base: position 5,837,271 of record VZQC01015004.1, read on the forward strand.
CGCATTCTCCTCTCCTCTTAGTGCAGTCTTTGCGTTGCCCTGTGATTGGCCCAGGTCTGCAACTCAGCTGCCTGTATGGTCCTGGAACTCACTCTGTAGACCAGGCTGGCCTTGAGCTCACAAAGATCCGCCTGCCTCTGCCTCCAAGTGCTGGGATTAAAGACATATGCCACCATGCCCAGTGAGTTTCTAGTTCTTGTGCTAGGATTAAAGGTGGTGCACGCCTTTAATCCTAGCACTTGGGAGGCAGAGGCAGGCGGATCTTTGTGAGTTCAAGGCCAGCATGGTCTACAGAGTGAGGAGTGAGTTCCAGGACAGCTGGGGCTACAGGGAGACCCTGTCTCGAAAAGACAAGGAAAAAAAAAAAAAAAAAGGTGTGCACCACCACGCCCGGCATTAGGCTTATTTTAAATGTAAACTTCAGGGGCTGGAGAGTAGCCTAGCGGTTAAGAGCACTGACTACTCTGCAGAGGACCCGGTTCGATCCCCAGCACCCACATGGCGCTAAGAACCGTCTGTACCTCCAATTCCAGGAGAACTCCAGTTCCAGGGAATCCGAGACCCTCTTCTGACCTCCGCGGCATTGCACGATGGGTGCACAAACTGCAAGCAGACAGTACATTCATACACATACAAAAATAAATAAAATAAAAAAAAAAAAAGACACGAGCTGGAAGGCGAAACGTGTCAACTTGCAATTAAATGTAAACTTCACTACAATTACTATAAATGGGAACAATATTTTTCTTTTACAGACCCTTTATCCTGATTTATAGTTTTTCCAGAAAGACATACCAGAAGACAGGAAATAAACTGATAAGGATTACCAAACCCATCCAGACTATTTTCTTTTGGACTGAAAGAAGCTGGTTCAGGAAAATAGAATCTAGCTTTTTGAGCCAAATTATCTGGTTAGGTCAAAGAAAATATCAAAAGCAACTCTTGCAAGAAGCATAAAGTACGTTTTTTCAGTAGCCCTTGGCAACCCACTATTTGTCTGTGTCCATTTAATCCAAACCTGTAACTGGGAATCCAGTGCAAGCCAGGAGTGGATTGAAAATTAACTCTGTATATTCACAATCCTACTCAGGCCACTAGATAAACTAGCTTGAGTGTTTATACCAATTTAAGTTAATACAGATATCTTATCATTTTACTATATCTTGAAATGCCATATGATGTGCATATAAAGGTTGGACAAAAACTGAACACTCTTAAATAAACCTTGATTTTTATTTTTATTTTAATTTTTTTTTTTTTAAATTTTTTTTTTATATTTATTTTTTTGTATGTGTATGAATGTACTGTTTGCATGCAGGTTGTGCACCCGTGTCGTGCAATGCCGCGTTATTGTATGTATATGAATGTACCGCTTGATGTATCTTTGTGCACCGTGTTTGGCAATGCCTGGAGGTCAGAAGATGGCGCCGATTCCCCCGGAACTGGGAGTTAAAGACGGTTCTCAGCCGCCATGTGGGTGCTGGGGATCGAACCTCGGTCCTCTGCAAGAACAGTCATTGCTCTTAACTGCTAGGCCATCTCTCCAGCCTCCTGATTTTTTTTTTAATTAATTTTTTATTTATTTCCGTATGTGTATGAAGTACTGTCTGCATGCAAGTCTGTGCACCCGTGTCGTGCAATGCGCGGCGGAGGTCAGAAGAGGGTCTCGGATTCCCTCTGGAACTGGAGTTCTCCTGGGAATTGAGCTTCAACGGTTCTCAGCCCCATGTGGGTGCTGGGGATCGAACCGGGTCCTCTGTAAGAGCGGTCGGCGCTCTTAACCGCTATAGGCCATCTCTCCAGCCCCATACAGTCCTCCTGATTTTTAAACTAGTTGACTGAACCTTAGAAAATTAAGCTTATTCTTATAGTCTTACCTTTTACCTGCCATGACAAACCTTAGACTTTTATCACTTGCATAGACTTTCTCATCATTTTCACATAAATCCTTACTAAAAATACCTTTTTAATATTTTCCACTTTTTGTATCCTTTTTAATACCACGAGACATAGCATTCATATAGATTAACCCTTAATTGTGCATGTTTACTAAGTAACTAACATTTTTTATTTATTTATTTATTTATTTATTATTTATTTATTTATTTTATTTAGTTATTTATGTGTATGAATGTACTGTCTGCATGCAGGTATGTACACCCATGTCGTGCATTGCCGCGGAGGTCAGAAGAGGGCATCAGACTCCCCTGGAACTGGAGTTATCCTGGAATTGGAGTTATAGATGGTTCTCAGCTGCCATGTGGGCACTGGGGATCGAACCCCGGTCCTCTGCAAGAGCGGTCAGTGCTCCCCAACTGCTAGGTCATCTGTCCAGCCCCAGTAACTAACATTTATTTCCCATGTAATGAGATGGGACAGTTATCTCAAATACACTAGTATAAATTGTGAGATGTTCATGCCGGCTTGGGAGTAGGGTTTTTTTTTTTAATTATTTTTATTATTTATTTATTTATTTATTTTTTATGTGTATGAATGTACTGTCTGCATGTGTTTGTGCACCCGTGTTGTGAAATGCTTCAGAGGTCAGCAGAGGGTGCCAGATTCCCTAGAACTAGAATTCTCCTGCAATTGGAGTTAAGACGTTCTCAGGCACCATGTGGGGTCTGGGGATTGAACCTGGGTCCTTCAACGAGCAGTCAGTGCTCTTAACTGCTAGGCCNAAACATAGTATTATTTTTTACATACATGGTGCACAATTTTAACACTTTCACCAGGTTCCTACTTGCAACCTCACCTTCTTAGACTCAATTCTCTGAACAGCCACCAGAGGGAAACTTTTCAGTCATGTTATTGTGTGTAGCATAGGATCCTGCATTTCCAGGGCTTTCAAAATCCTCTCTCGCCCAACTCTCATCACGTCTAGTCTCCAGCTCTCCCTGCCTCCATCGTATGTGCTCACCATACAGAATTTGCACTCAGGCCTTCCATCTGAGGATGCAGGCCTGTGCTCTTAGGCTTTGATGCTGATCTTAAATCTCAGAACCACAGAAACATAATCTCCAAATTACTACTGAATCTCATTTATTTCCTCTAACTCAACTATTAGAAATTATTTTGACTTTTATTTTGTATATGAGTGTCGGCTTTATAGGTGTGTGGGTTCATGTATGTTTCTGCTTATGTGTGTTGAGGCCAGATTTGTCGACACTGCGAAGTGTAGTTTTCAATTGCTACTATTTAAATTTATTTATTATATTTATTTAGTGTTATTTATTTATGGACAATTCTTGACTGAAACTAGTGAGCTTACCAGTCTTGGCTAGACTATCTGCCAATATGACCTGAATTTTCTTTCTCTTTATCTCACCACCCCCCAGATCTGGGGTTACAAGTGTGTGCTGCAGTTTCCAGCTTTTCATGCTGTTGATAAGCACATCTCTCCAATCCCTGAAATTATTTCACAGCCTTATTAACTATAACCATTATGGAAAAAGGATAAAATTTTCTTATCCTTATCACCTAATAGTCGTGAATATGTTTTAATTAAATAGTACAGGATGGTCACAAAGCTCTAAAAGTCTTTCACGCTTCCTTCTCTGCATAGACCCTGAGCCTGGAAGGCAGATGTTGTTAATATGTGTCTTTTTAGGGATAAGCACTCTATGGCTTCTTACTCTCTGTGCATTGTCCAATTGTGTGTTTCTGTGTTCATCACCCAGTCTGCTACATAAGAAACTTTCTCTGGTGAGAGTTGATAATGCATCAATCTATGTTAAAATTTCATTGAAGATGGCCGTCCACTTAGAATGTTAGTCTGGGGCTGGACAGATGGACCTGTGGTATGGAGCACTGACCAGCTTACAGAGGACCTCGGGTTGTCGATCCCCAGGGCACGCACATGGCTCTGAGAACCATCTGAAACTCCAATTCCAGATAATCCAGTTCCAGGGGAATCCGACACCCCTCTTTTGACTTCCGCGGCATTGCACGAACATGGGGGTTTGCACAAACTCTGCATGCAGACAGTACATTCATACAATAACATAATAAATAAAATGTAAAAAAGGTCTCACAGACATTATTTTATGCATTTGGCCAGTTCTGGAAAAAAAAACACTTCTCTGACAACAGGTAAAAGGTACATTTGTCCATAATATGAAGATATGAGGATGGATATTCAGACTAAAGTAAGAATATTGGTCTGGAGATTGGCAAAAGTATGAATGTGTGACTTCTCCAGCCGACGTGTATTTGGCTAGTTTATAGTATCAGACATGAGTTCCTTCTAATTAACCAGACCTTAATTCCAATTAGGCAGATGTTGATTACCCACAGGTTAAGTACCATTACTGCACCAATAGTGGTAGTCTGCTGGGCCACTAGGGGTGGATGACCATGGAAACAGAGCCTTCTAGACAGTGTGCCATTTACTTATATCAACTCACAGCAATGGATGATTACGTTGATGCACAAGGGACTATGCGAACGCTCACACCAAGACCAAAATTCAAATATTTTAAATCTACTATCAAGGAATTAATTTTTATTACTAACAATATAGTGTTAAAAATCCTAGGATGTTAAGAGCTAACTAAACGAAGTAAGCTACTGATTATATAAAAATATAAACCTTCTTATAAATGAAGGAATCAAAAAATGACAAAGGATAAAAAAGAATATAACATATTTCCCCACCCCCATGATTTATGTGAAAGTTAGAAGTAAAAAGAAAGATAGATGCTGCCACTTATCAGACTGCCTGTTCAGTGTAGGTATGCATTATTTTATTTTTTTATAGGTTAATTCCAAAACATGCTTAAGGATTCACATTTTAACGGTAAAGTTTATGCAGGTAAAACGAAAATTTAACTTACATTCTAATTACATTGATGCTGAAGTTGAATGTAGTTTAATATACCTTTTTTAAGGTCAGTATATAAGAATCTTAATATAAAAATTTTAACAATAAGTTTACAATGTAAAATATATATTATTATATTTCAATAACTTCAAGGCCTTTTATATTGAAATTGATTCGTATATAGGAACAATAGCTTTTTTTGTTCTTCCCCTTTGTATTACTCCAAATTATGCCTGTTTAAACAACACATATATATCAGAATTATGACCTCTGTGAATAAACTGTTATGTTAATTCCTTAAATATGTTTTGTCGATTTGACATTTTATCCTTATAATTTATTTACTCCCTAGAATATGAACATACTATCGACACCACATATAGTACAATTAGCAATGTGTGACAGGCTATAAAGTGGTATGTCACCTTCTAGAGCCCACTTAAGCGAGACTTACATTATTAACAAACAATGTTGATCTTCAGTATAAAACAAATATAACAAACAATGTTTTTCAGCTTACCTTTCAACTGGGGATTTTTGGTGTTAGCGTCCACAAATGAGGGAACCAGTTTGCACTGGTTTTCTGGACTGTTGTACGTCACTCTAGCATTGATAATCGGTACGAAGTTTCACCATTACCTGCATAGTTCCAATGTCATCTTTTTTTACCACCGAATAGTACTCCATTGTTGTAGGAATCACATTTTGTCAGTCCATTCCATTGTGAGGGGCATGTGGGTTGGTTCAGCTTTCACTATTGATGAAGAAGCTGCAATATACACTATAGGACGGTTGAATGTATCTTGCAGCAGATGCTTCTTGTGTTATATACACAGCGGTAGTGATGGCATTAGATCAGGTTGGTAGGCTCATTTGAGTCTTAAGGGTTCTCAACACTGCTATCCATAGTGGTTGTATAAAGTTTTACTTTCCCACCAAAGCAGTGGATGACATGTCCCCCTTGCCCCACAAGGCCTCTTCCAGCTTGTGTCTTTGTTTTTGATCTTGGCCAGACTTATTGGAGTGAGACAAACCTAGTGTGATTTAATTGATTTCTTAATTAAGAACGTGTTGAACACTTTAAGATGTTTTTCAGCCTCTTACTTCCATCACTTGTTAAGTTTCTGTTCAGCTCTTTACTGTATCTTATTTGAGGATCATTTAGGTTTTTTTTTTAAGCAGCTTATATTTCTGGATGTTAATGCTCTAAAAGATGTATCACTGGTGAAAAAAAAACCCAGTCCATGGGTTTTCTCCTCACTTCACAGATTGTTTCTTTTGCTATACAGAAGCTTTTAGTTTGATGAGGTCCCACTTCTCAGATGTCCTATTCCTGTGCAGCTGCGTTGTTGATGTGAGTCCTTTTCCTATGCCTATTCTCGTAGGTTACTACTCTCCTTTTCTCTTTGTCACTTTCGAGAGGTTGGTTATGCAGGATTCGACGATCTTGCATCGTACTTGGAGTTATTTTGTACAGGGTGAGATGTAAGGTTTAATTTGCTTCAGATGGTGATCAGTTTTGCCAACACCATTAGCTGAAGATCCTATCCTTCTTCTATCCCAATGAGCTTTTTTTGGACCCTTTGTCAAATTATGAGGTAGTTGAAGCTTTATGAGCTCAAGTTTGATCATTTGAATTTCTATTTCCCCATTGGCAATGGTTCTGGTTTTTATGTGGTAACACTGCCTGACATCTTTTGATGCTATAGCCGAAATATAGCTGCAAGTCTGGCTAAAGTATACCCCTGTATTCTACTTTCACTCAGGGTGCATTTACATTTTTTTTCCTAATGAATTTAAGAATTTTTTTTCCAACTCTGTGAAAAGCATCAATGGGGATTTTGAATTGGGATGGGATTGTATTCTGTAATATTGTAATTTGTAGAGTATGGACAATTATGATTACTATTATCTAAATTTTTCCAATCCAGTAGGCATGGAGGTCTTCCATCCTTAAATTGCAGTCTTCAATCTCCTTTCTTCAGGGTTTTTAAAATTTTGAGAGTCTTTGGGGTCTTTGGTTAGGTTAGTTCGCAAGGTATTTTTTTTTTTGAGGCTATTGTGATTGAGAAGGTCTCCGTATATTCCTTCTCCAGTTCTTTATCTTGTTGGTGTAAAGGAAAGGTACTGATTTTCTAGTTTTATTTTTTTTTTTTTTTTTTTTTTTTTTTCTTTTTTTTTGGGGGGTATTTTGAAACAGGGTCTCCCTTATAGTTCTAGCTGGCCTGGAGTCACTCTGGTAGACCAGGCTGGCCTTATCCCACAGAGATCTCGAGAGCCAAGGAATGACGCGAATCACTTCTTCCTAGCGATTCGCCAATGCGTGGGGATTAAAGGCATGTACCACCAATCTGAGCGGCCACGCCAGGCCCTGCAAAGAGGTAGCCCCAGTCAAGCCTCTTAGCCACCAGCGTGAAACCTATCCTTACACTGATCCGCTCTGAGGGAACTTTTACTGGTGGGAGGCGAGCCACGTGTGCATGCAAGCAAATCCCTCTTAGACGCCCTAAGACACGGATGCCGAGCTAACAGATGCCATCCTATGGTGCAAAAATCACCTAGGTGGCCAGCAGTAGCAGTGGGGTTCACTGTCCCATCTTTGCTATGGCACCGAGCAAATCCTGAGAGTACTGCCAGTGTATTGAGAGAGCATTTTCGCAGCGAAGCAGTGGTGCTCGCTCGGAGTGAGCATCTTCCGACTGCCTGCACACAGGGCGCCACGGAGAGACAGGAGGGCGGCGACACCCTAGCAAGTAAAACGGTTGAATCTAACCAAGAAGAGCTGGCACCAGAAGTTAGCGTCAGTTGGTACGTATCCCCACGCGCCCGAGTAGAGAAGGCCAGAAGCGCGGAACCAGATGCGAGGAGTAGCGAGACTAACACAAAGCGGTGACGCCCCGGAGAGGAACGCACCAAGACGGCGCACTCTAGCAACAACCAGATACCGCCTGATCCACGCCCGCATCTATAGTCCCCCGGGGCAAAGCAGTGCCTTCCAACTTGAGGCTGCGACGACCTGTCTCAACAATTGTGAAGCGATACCATGGAGTGCTAGGACCGAGGCTGTGAGGTTTTTTGGATTCGGCTGTTGAGTTAATATGAGTGATATGCTCTCCCTCCAGTTCACTCTCAGCGACTTTAAGCATGATAAGTGATGCTGGATCTGTAGATAACGGGATCCTTTTCTGCATCCCAATCATGTGTGGTTTTTTGCTTTCAGCATCCATTGATGTGTTTTAATAGAATGATCTTGTTTGTATTTGAAGCCACCTACATCTCTGGTATGTATCCAAACTTGGTCATGATGGAGATATTTTTGATATGGGTCTCTATGCGATTTGCAAATATTTTGTCGAAATTTGTATTGTGTTCGATTAATGAACACAAATAATCATGTAATTGAATATAAATTATAGTTTTTTCTGTTTGTGTATTTGCCTGCATTTCTCGTAATTAGAGTGACTGCTGGCTCTCATTGAACATAGGCCAATTTGGATATTTCGCCTCTGCTTTGTTTATCACCTTCGCAAAGTCTTGATAGTATTGGTTGTAGAACTTCTTTAAATGTTTTATAGAACTTTGCTTGTTGATGAACCATTCTGGCCATCATGGGCGCCGAACTTTTTAATATGGGAGGCTTTTATTGCATCTCTTCACATGTCCCTCATGAATATATGGTCTGCTTGTGCTTGTCAGATCCCTCTCTTGGGTTGAAGCTATGTTCTCTGTTATGTGTGAATCCCAGGAGTTTCAGATTATTGTGTCCATTTTCTCTTAGGCGTCTTTCACAATGTTAATAAGAGAATGTTTTGAAGTATTCTCCTTGATTGGCGGATCTTTTTTTTTTATCTGTTGTGATGTTTCTCTTCATCTGAAACTGCTATAAATTTTGAGTTGCTCTTTCTTTTTGGGTAACTGGGCTATGAGGTGTGTCTATCATGTTTATGTTTTCAAAGAATCAGCTTTTGGATTCATTAATTTTTGCATGTTTGCTTTTGTTTCATCACCGATTTCTGCTCTGATTTTTGTCAGTTTTCCTGTCTGTTGGGTTAGGGTTCATCTGTTGTTCTCAAGTGATTATCTTCAGATTGGATCATTTATTTTCTCTTTCTGTTATTATTTTTTATTTTATTTTTAAAAATTTTTTATTATTAGTTTATTCCGTATGTGTAGTGAAGTATGTTGCATGCAAGTCGTGCACCCGTGCGTGCAACAACGCGGGGCAGGGGTCAGAGAAGAGGGCTCGGACTCCCTTGAACTGGAGTTCTCCTGGAGAATTGGAGTTCAGACGGTTTGTCAGCCCCATGTGGGTGCTGGGGATCGAACCGGTCCTCTGCAAGAGCGGTCGGCGCTCTAACGCTAGGCCATCTCTCCAGGCCCCTTTCTTGTTATTATAATGTGGCACCTTGGACTAATAAATTTCCCTCTTAAAGAACTTATTTAATGATCCCACCCAGGATTTTGTGGTCGGTATTGTCCCACTATTTTGTTTATGTATCAAAGAAAGTGCTGTTGATTTCATTCTTACTCTTGCTCTGACCCACGTCATTTATTCCAGATTGTGTTGTTATCCATGTATACTTTATAGTTAGTAGGCTTTCCTGGTTAATCTTGGCTTTATTGCACTGTGGTTGATAGAATGCATGAAATAATTCAATCCTTTGTATTTGTTGAGATTTCTTTGTGTCCCAGTATGTAGTCAATATTGGATGAATGTTCCTTGGGCTCTGAGTAGAAAGTATATAATCTGGAGTTTGAGTGGAATATTCTGGAGATATCTGCGAGGTCCATTTCGTGACTTGTATTGTAGTTCCAATGTCTTTCTGCTTATTTTTTGTCATGACCTATCCAAAAGGCTCAGTGGGGGTATTGAAGTCCTCACTATTAGCATGTTGGATTAATCTGTGTCTTGTGGTTCTGAAGGATTGTGATTATAAAGCTTGGTGCACCATAGTTTGGTATAACTATTTAAAATTTGGAAGTCTCCTGGTTTTTCCATGATAAGGATATAATGGCCATCTTTGTCTTTTCTAATTAATTTTCTCTGGGCTCAATTTCTGATATTAAAATAGCACCTCCTGCTTGCTTTTTGGTCCATTTTGGATATTTTTTTTTCCCATCCTTTCACTCTAAGGTGTTGTCTGTGATTGAGGGTGAGATGGGTTCTTGTAGGCGAGACATATAGATGGATTCTGTTTCCTAATCAGCCTCCCAGTCTATGCCTTTGATTGGAGAATTTAACGCATAATATTTAGGTTATTTGAATATATTGTGTTTCTGTTCCAACTTATTTATTCATTTGAATTTTTGGGTCTAGTATTTATTTACTCTCCTTATGCTTTTGTTAATTTCTCTCTTGGGTTGCTTGGAGACAGTTGCTCCTTTACTCTTGGATTCTTTTGGAATCTTCGAGTATTTTCTGAATTGTTGGTTTTTTATTGGAACGATGTGTTCTTTCAGTTAGTTTTTTGGAAGATTTTTCTCTCTCTAACTCTAATCGACATTTTGCGGGACATTAATGGCGTATGACAACTAAAGTTGTTTAGCACAGGCAATACTTTGGTCCAAGTTCTACTAGTTTTCCATAGTTTTAACTGAGAAGTCACCTGTAATACCTATGGGTTTCCCATTATATGTAACCTCGTTTTCTCTTGTGTGCGTTTCAGTATTCTTGTCTTTGTTTTTTGAGCATCTAGGCTGTTCTTATCTCGATGAAATGTGGCATGGGGGATTTCTTTTCTGGTCTTGTCCATTTGATTGCTCTTATATGCATCTTGTATTGTATGGGCTTGTCTTTTTTCAGGTTTGGGAAATTTTCTTTCTATGATACTGTTGAAGATCTGAATCAATACCATTCTCTTGGAAATCTTCTCTTTCCTCTATCCCAATGATGAGGAAGTTGGTCTTCATGGTCCACATTTCCTGGTTGTTCCCATCTTTTGATTTTTTTAAAGTTTTTCATAATCTTTACTTTGTGGCATCCTAGCTGCACTGTGTTTTCCTGTAAGTCTGATATTCTTTTCTCTGCTCCATCCATAATATTCTGAGCTTTTGTCCTATCTTTCCGTCTGATTGGATGAGAGTGTTCAAATTCCTTTTCATTCATTCCATTGTTTTCTTTCAGTATCGCCATTCCTTGGCAGCTTTTCATTCTCTTCTCATAGCTCCTTTCTCTGGGTCAGTTTCTTTTTTCCTTTCAGCTGGAGATCTTTCAGTGTTTCCACTTTCCTTCTGGAGTTTCTCTCTCTCTTTAGTTTTTTCCACGAGTGTAGTCATTTTGTCCTTGGAATGTTCCTTGTCATGAGTTTTTCATCTCTCTCCTTAGTTCTCTGATTTGTCTTTAATATTCTTTGATTTCTTTGAATATGTCTAAAATTGTCCTTCTAAGGTTGGTGTCCTGGATTCTTTCCAGGGAGATCTTGTTGTAGGGATCTTCTGTAGCATTGGTAGAGTTATGTTTGGATTTATTATGAGCTCTTCTGGATGGTCTCAATCACAGCAAACCACAGCACTGGTAGCTTATCATCTCCACAAGACCAGAGCTTGAGCCTGTGGTGGTGCGGGAGGTTTACTCCCTTTTGCTCCACTGTGGACCCCATCTGAGCTGCCAAATCTGCCTGAGCTGTCTTGGTCACTGCGGGTGGAGGGCAGTGCGAGCAGCAGTGTGTGTGAGTGGGTATTGGTTCTAGAGGGGGACACTTGATGCCCTCTTGGGTGGGCAGCAAGGCTGTACTCTGGATCCCACCTGGCAGCCAAAACTGCATGTGGCGGTGGGGGTGGCGTGGTGGGCCGGTGAGTGTGGCGATGTGATGACCGCGAATGGTGGTGCATGGCCCAGTTTTGCGCGTATCAGTAGTTATGGTGGTAGGGAAGTGAGTGGCGCTGCTAAAAGTGGAACAGAGCGAATTTCTTTCCTCTGGCTACGTTGGTGAGAGTTGCTAGCTGTCTTGAGCAGGGTGCCTTACTTCTTATTGCAGGTGGGGTGTTGCAGCAATCGTCCTTGGCCGAAGTGACAGACTTTACCATGTGATTTCTGGAATTATCAATAAAATCCTAAGCACAAAAATGTGCTGGATAGCTTTTAGTATCAACTTGACTCACCTGGGTTGAAGGATCCTCATTGGACTGGCCTGCGGTCAAGTCTGTGGGGCATTCTCTTGAATGATGGGTGATGCAGAAGGGCCTGGACCACTGTGGGCAGTGCCACCCCTAGACAGATTGTGCTGTAAGAAAGTAGGCTGAGCGATGGCCATGGAGGACAGACCAGTGATGCAGCATTTCTCAGGCCTGTGTTCATCTCCTCCTACACAGGTCTGCGCTAGATTCCTGCCTTGGGCTTTCCTCTAAGTGAATGAACTGTTGCCCAAGGATGTGAAGAGTGAAATAAACCCTTCCTCCCCAATTGTTCGTCAGAGTTGTTTTGTCACAGTAATGAAGAAGCAAACTAGAAAACATCTATTACTATGCTGCTCAATTTACTAAAGATAGAGTACTAAAAATCGAATCCTCATAACTAGTGCAAAATTATTACTCTAATTAGTTATGATGGATTCTATTTTCTTTAAGAATACTAATCAGTATAGTCAGCCGGGCATGTTCATGGAACAAATTATTATTGACTCTTTAGTATTTCCAGACAAGAACTGTGGTAAAGGACCAATAAATGCGCCAACAAGGAAAGGCTAGTTTAGTAGAAATTGTATATTAGAAAATGCTGGACACCACTCATAGAAGAAAAAAGTTAAACCCCTACTTCTCACCCTGTACAAAAGTCAACCCAAATGGATTAACGACTTCAACATGAAACCCGAGACTCGAAGGTAATAGAAGAAAACGTTGGCAGAGACTATAAAATCAGGCAAGGACAGGACTTCCTAAATCAGACAAAAGCTGCAAAGGAATTAAGATGGACAAGCCAATTGACAGAAGATGGCTGTCTCATTAAACTCAAAAGCCTTCTGTACATCAATAAGAAACAATCCAAGAATTGAAGAGAAAACCCAACCATAGAGTGGGAGGACACCTTCATCGCAGAAACTGACAAAGCATTGAATTTCCAGAATATGATAAACATACTCAAAAACAAACGAAGAAGAAGAAACAATTGAATTCCTCCAAAAGATTGGAGTAAGAGAGCGTACAACAGAAACTTCACAAGTTAGGAAATAAAGATGGGCTAACACATCTTCAAAAGTTAATTGCTAATAATTACGGAATGTTAAATATAAAACCCACATTCAAGAATCATCATCGGATAAGATCTTCTCAGGAACAAGAAGAACAGTTGTACAAGGTCTGGAGAGGTTGTGGAGAACGGGAACACTCATTCACTGCTGGTCGGAATATAAACTCATACAACAACTATAAAGCAGTGTGCGGAACCCTGGGAAGACCTCAAAATGAAGGGGAAAAAGGGTCTTACACCTACCCATCTCTGTCCTGGGTAGTTACTACCCATGAGACTCATCTTACCAAAACTAGGTATACGATGCACGAAGCCTATGCTTAGTGCAGGTTTCCATCTCTTCACAATAAGCAAAAAAGCCTCGAACCAACCCACGAGTGGCCCTCAACTGAAACGAATTCCGACTTTTTGGTAATGCCTGATATAACTGCAAATACCACGGAATTGAGAGAAAATAAAGAGCGATTTCCAATAGGATTTGAGATGCCTTAATTGTGCCATGTTTACTAAGTAAACTAACATTTGTACTTTCATAATATTATTTTATGTTAAATTTTTCTATTTCCCATATTATATGTATCTTTTACTTCTAACATTGACTATTTATGCTATGTATGGAATGGTTAGACTAGTTCACATTGCCCACAGAGACGATGAAATGGTAAAGTTGTTACAACTCCGAGTCAGTGTCATGATAGCCTTGCGCGAAGAGGTCTAGGAAACAAAGAGGGACTCGAGTTCAACTATGCTCTCCCCATGAATGCGTCCGGAAGTATGCTCAATAGGAAAAATTGGGAATAGACTAATCGCAGCGTCTGCAGCTTTAAATGTTGTACTCATGTTAATGACTGGGAGTGGAACTGAAGGAGACATGTTCACTGAGAGTGAGATGCGAAAACCCGTAAGGACATCCAAGTCCCAGAAAAACACAATGATGAATGGTATCCCCTCATCTGTGGAACGGAACGGAAGGTGCCATGACCTGAGAGTATTAAAAATGGCCTTACGCAGTGCTCCCTGAGCCCTTGTCCCAAGTATTGGGTCCAGCTGCTCCCAAACTCAGGTCATCTGTCCAGCCCCGAGGTAACTTTAAGCATTTGAATTTGCATTGTTAAAGAGATGGGACCGTTATCTCAAATACATAGTAGAAAATTTGTGAGATGTCTACAGCCGGGCTTGGAGATGTAGCCGGTGTAGTGTGTAGTGTTCGAAGTAGTGATCAGAGAGCGAGAGCTATTGAAAACAGTATATATAATATTTTAAATGAGGCGTCTGTGGGAGTGGTGAGTTATCATGTATTAGTAATGTATGTTGTATGAATACATGTGCTCTGAGCAGTGCTAGGAGTTAGTGCCACCGGCGTGGTGTGTGAGTGAAAGACAGTAGTGCGTGAATCAGAGGTCTGAGGCCCGAGGGTATGTGGAGGTTGCCAGATTCCCTCAGAACTAAGAAATCTCTCCTATGCAATTGGATGTACAGAACGGTTCTGCACCACCATGTGGGTGTGGGGATGGAACCTGCAAGAGCGTTCCTCCTGCAAAGCGCAGTCTGAGTCCCGTCCTTAACGTGCTACGTGGCCAGTATCATTGATGGGCTGGCGAGAGCGGAGGTTCTCCCAGGGTGAGCAGATGAGTGTTGAATGAGCGCCAATTTTCTTTTGAGGTGGTTAGAGGTAGATGAGTGCTTGATAAAGCGAGCGGCGTGAGGTCCTGAGGGCGAAGATTCCGAGCGAGGTAACATGATCGAGAAATAAACTTGCACCAGAGAACAGGCGGTGAAGAGTAAAAGATTAGATATAAACCAGATTCTGGAACAAATTTTATCCGACCTTCCAATAACAGATAAGCAAATAAGGCACGACCGGGGCCGGAAGATAGCCTAGCGGTTAAAGAGCTACGGAACGCCTCTTAGCAGAGACCCGAGGCGTTCGACCTAAGAGCACCGACGCTCTTGCAGAGGACCCGGGTTCGATCCCCAGCACCCACATGGCGGCTAAGAACCGTCTGTAACTCCAATTCCAGGAGAACTCCAGTTCCAGGGGAATCCGAGACCCTCTTCTGACCTCCGCGGCATTGCACGACATGGGTGCACAGACCTGCATGCAGACAGTACATTCATACACATACAAAAATAAATAAATAAATAAATAAATAATTAAAAAAAAAAAAAAAACATAAGGACCAAGGACCATAGTGTAATTTAACAGTTTTAGCTCACATGACAGTTTACTTGTGACAGCTTGACAAGATAGCTCTGTAATGAATAAAAAGCCATTAGGAAAATCACCTAGAACCCTTGGCTGTGCTAGGATTGAAGGCATGCTAGGATTAAAGGTGTGGCCCACCACACCTGGCTGAGGAACTCCAGGAGTGGCCAGACCAGCAGGACATCAGTTCAAACCCAGGGAGGTATGTTCACTTCCTATGAGGAGGAAGGGGGGGCACAGATAGGAAAAACACAATAAAGCCCATTAGCTATCCCAGGCTGTTCTCTCCCACCCCTGGAAGCCACATAGCACCCCAACTGATCCAGGTGCCAGACCCCAAAATTGGTCTCTAGCAGAGACAGAAAGGTTGCCACGTGGGCATTTCAGAAAGCTCAGGAATTCCCCAAGCTCTAAGGACCTCCTCCCAACCCAGATCAGGATTCCTGACTAACTGCTGATGCAAATTTTACTAGCTAGTAAGAGGCAGATTATCTTTGGTCCTTTGAGATAGATGTAGCAGCTGGATGGAAACTCGACAAAGCAGACCAGATGGGCTGACCTTGAGCTCACAAAGAACTGCCTGCCTCAGCCTCCCAAGGACTGGGATTAAAGGTGTGTGCCACCACACCTGGTCCAAGAATTCATTCCCAGTCCAGAAGGCTAGTTAATGTTAAATCAGGGATACATCCACCCAGAGAATCTGGCTTGCAGAGGTCTCAAAAAAAGCAAGCAAGTTACCTCATACAATCCCTTTTGAAAGCAGACACAAAACAAAATGTCATCTTAGAAAATAGGATCCTTAAATAGTCAACTCAGAGGCTAATTCCTATAAAAATTACCACCTGTTGTGAAGCATTTGATAGGCTCAGAGACAATAAATTTAGAGATCTCTATAGTATCCAAATTTTTGGCCTTTAAGTGCATTTTTAAATATCAAATTTTTAAAGTTTGCACATGTGTATCTAGTCTGGCATGCCAAAATGAATGATTCTGTGCACATAAAGGATTGAAACTTGAAGTGGCCACTTTTTTTTTTTAGAAGTGGCCACTTTGACAGAACCAACATGAGACAATTATAATGAATGAATTACAAACACACACAAAAACTTAGATGCACACTTAGACACACAGAAGAACAGTTACCATAAACATAAGACATAGATGAAGAGAGGAAATGCTGCATGCACGGAACCATGCCCTGTCGGTCCTGGAACCAAAAATCCAGACCCCTTGCCTGGATTCCAAATCGGTGAGGTGAACCCCACATTCGCACTTTACCAGTGGAGAGTTGGGGCATCCCCCATCTCTGCAATCAAGGAGCAATACTGCATCCTGTTTCTCTGACCGAGCACTCCAGACCAGAAACTTGAGTTTAAGTAAAACCAAAATGAAAGTATAAAGAGAAAAAAAAAGAATTGAGCTCTTTCTTACCCAAAAGACACAGCTTAGCCGAACGAGATGTCTCTAGTCCCTCCAGTGGGAGAGAGCTTCCTGGGCCCCCCTCCAAAGATATATTGGTAGGGGGTGAATGAGTATCCCTAGCAGGGGCAGCTGAAGGGAATTTGGGGGGTGGGGGTGGGATGGGAGGGAACCTTCCTCATCCTGGTGAAAGTCAGGGACACAGGGCAGGGCCAACTTCTCCTTGGTGTTCTTATGGCAGGCCAAGTTATGCTCACACAGAACATCCTCCACCAAGGAGCCCTTAAGGCTTGTAATTAAGACAAGGTGAGGCAATGCAAACAGCCTCCTCCCAAATGAATCCAAGTCTTGGGATTTCACTTTAAGGCCATGGAGGAAAGCCTTTAGTGCATCCATCTGTGGCTCCGAAACATGGGGAGGAATATTATCCATGAGGGCAGAAAATGGTAAGGGAGAGATGGCTTAGCGGTTAAGACCGCCGACCACTCTTACAGAGGACCTGGGTTCGATCCCCAGCACCCACATGGCGGCTGAGAACCGTCTGAAACTCCACTTCCAGGAGAACTCCAGTTCCAGGGGAATCCGACACCCTCTTCTGACTTCCTCAGCATTGCACGACATGGGTGCACAAACCTGCATGCAGACTGTACATTCATACACATACAGAAATAAATAAAATAAAATAAAATAAAATAAAACAAAATAAAAAGAAAATGATAAGGGAGGAGAGGGGTCTATGCGGTGTGGGGTGGGGGCTAGGTGCTCACCCTAGCGCATGGCTGAAAGAAAAAGAACACAAAAGGTGCCTCGCCAGCAGGAGGGAGGGGTTGTTGAAAAACCATGTTGGGTGCCAGATGTAGACAATCCCCCAGGCCTGCTGGGGAATTTTGTGGTCCGACCATGAACGAAAGAGGATGAGAGGCACAAAGTCAAGACACAAACCCTGGGAATTGGGTGAATGCAGGCAGAGGGCGAGCTGCCATGAATTCGTTTATTTGAGGCAAGGTTTGGGGTTTTTTTTGTTTTGTTTTAGTTTTTTTTGTCTTTTTGAGACAGGGTCTCCCTGTAGCTCCAGCTGTCCTGGAACTCACTCTGTAGACCAGGCTGGCCTCGAACTCACAGAAATCCTCGTGCCTCTGCCTCCCAAGTGCTAGGATTAAAAGCGTGCGCCATCACGCCCGGCATTTATTTATTTCTGGATGTGTATCAATGTATTGTCTGCATGCAAGTTTGTGCACCCGTGTCGTGCAATGCCACGGAGGTCAGAAGAGGGTGTCGGATTCCCCTGGAACTGGAGTTCTCCCGGAATTGGAGTCTCAGCCGCCATGTGGATGCTGGGGATCGAACCCGGGTCCTCTGTAAGAGCGGTCGGCGCTCTTAACAGCTAGGTCATCTCTCCAGCCCCAAGGTTTGGGTTTATGTACTGTTCGCATTCCGCTCTCCTCTTAGTGGAGTCCTGGAGACATCTTGTGATTGGCCCAGGTCTGCAGCTCAGCTGCTTGTATGGTCTCGCCTGCCTAGGGCAGGTTAGGTTGATGAGGGACAAGCTCTGTGCAGACGCATTGCATAATTCTCAGCATACTGGCTACTACATTTGGATACCCTAGATCTTAACTAGTTTCTATTAAATTGTAATTTTGTGAAGTTGGGCATGGTGTCACATGCCTTTAATCCCAGCACTTGGGAGGCAGAGACAGGAGGATCTCTGTGAGTTCAAGGCTGGCCTGGTCTACATAGCAAGCTCAAGGCCAGCTGGAACTAAAGGGAGACCCTGTCTCAAAAAGACCAAAAATAAATAAATAAATAAATAAATAAATAAATAAATAAATAAATATGTAAATAGTAATTTTGTGAAGCTACTTTTTTTTCCTTTGGTGAGACAGGGTCTCTCTGCAGCCCCAGCTGTCCTGGAACTTGCTATGCAGACCAGGCTGGCCTTGAACTCATAGAGATTTGCCTGCCTCTGTCTACCGAGTGCTGGGATTAAAGGCATGTGCCACCACGCCTGGCTGTGAAGCTACTTTCTTAACTGGTTAGTCATATTGGCAAGTGACATACACACACACAGGAAGATCTGGAGATGTGAGACACTGATATGTTTCCTAGTTTTCTTTCTGTTGCTGAGATAAAATACTCTGACAAAAAGCAACTTAGGAGAAAAAGGATTTATTTTAGTTCAAAATTCCAAGTTACAGTCCATCACTGGGGGGAACAGGATGGTCACATTCAGAGTAGAGAAAGAATGCATGGCTGCTCCTAGGGTTTAGTTTACCTACTCCACTCTTACACAGTCCAGGCTCAGCTCAAGAAAAGGTGCTGCCCACATTCAGGGTGAGTCTTCCCATTCTGATTAATGCAATCACGAAAATCCCTCAGCTGGTCGTGATGGCACCACCACTTGGGAGGCAGAGGCAGGTAGATCTCTGTGAGATCAAGGCCAGCCTGGGTTCCAAAGTGAGTTCAGGCCAGATGGGGCTACAAGGAGATCCTGTTTCACAAAGAAAGAAAGAAAAGAAAATCTCTTATAAGCTTGCCCATGGGCCAGATAATTCTGCATTGAGATTCTCTTTGTCTCTTTGCAGGTGATTCATTCATATTCTCTCTCTCTCTCTCTTCTCTCTCTCTCTCTCTCTCTCTCTCTCTCTCTCTCTCTCTCTCATCTATCTATTTTCTTTTATATAGAGTCTCACTACACTTTAGCTGGTCTGAAACTCACCATATAGACAAGGTAGGCCTTAAATTCACAGAGATCTGCCTCCTTCTGCATCCTGAGTACTGGGAGTAAAGATGTGTCCCACCAAGCCGATTCCCAGATGGTTCTAGATTGTGTCAAGTTACAAAAGTAGCCAGTGGGAGTTGGAGAGATGGCTCAGTGGTTAGGAGCACTGGCTGCTATTGCAGAGGACCTGGGTTTGATTCCCAGCATCTACATGGCAGCTAACAACTTCTGTAACTCCAGCTCCAGGGAATCCACTGCCCTCTTTTGACCTCTGCAGACATTGGATTGTAAGGAGCTGCAGGCTTTAGCTTGCTTATGCTGAGCTTACTTACAAGGAAGTTGACTCTGTGAATTGTCACCTCGAGCCTTTTTCCAAAAGCTGGGTGCGAACATGCAGTAAAAGTCACCAGATACTCCAGCCTGATGTCTCAACTCAGTGATCTTGCAAGAACAGACCCTCCTCTGACGCCAGACCCTGTTTCACCCACCCCCTCCCCATTTCCTGATTCTTCCCGCCTTTTGCCAAATATATACTGCTGT
>VZQC01015004.1:5864608-5890735 GCA_009823505.1 Rhizomys pruinosus
AAAAAAAAAAAAAAAAAAAAAAAAAAAAAAAAAAAGAAAGAAAGAAAGAAAAATAAAAGAAAAAGTATAGTGAATGGATGGAATCTACTGTATGATAAAAAGGCTACAAACACTAGTTGCTGTCAATAAGAAATTTACTTATTTTAAAAAAATCCAAATGCTGGCATAGTCCAGGAAAATTTAACAGGTTTATTTATAATTGTTATAAAGTTGAATTGTTGAAACTTGTTCACGGAAACATTTTGACTCGCATTAATGCTTTACATCCCGCATTTATATAAAAATTCACACACAGATGAAAATGGAAAAACCTCCAATACCTGATTTTTATCCCCTATTTTTCCACTTGCAATCATATACTTAGGTACCTTTTGGCCCCATGGAAAAAAATATCTAACATTCAGAACTACTGATAACAGGAAGAGGAGGGAAAAAATTAGAATGAAATGTTTCCCCTCATAGTGGATTTTTAAGGACGTTCTCTGCATATGTGGCATGCTAGCTGGATATCTTTTGGCATAATTATTACACGTTTGGCATGGATAGCACATAGGTTGGTATCTTCAAAAAGGCCAACCAGGGGGCTGGAGAGATGGCCTAGTGGTTGAGTGTCAGCTGCTCTTGCAGAGGACCTGGGTTCGATCCCCAGCACCCACATGGCGGCTGAGAACCGTCTTTAACTCCAGTTCCAGGGGAATCTGACACCCTCTTCTGACCTCCTCGGCATTGCACAACACGGGTGCACCAGCCTACATGCAGACAATACATTCATACACATAAAAAAAAAAAAAGCCAACCAGATAGGCCTCACTTGCCTCCTGCAAAGCACCAATAGCTGCACTCTGGAAGCGCAGATCTGTTTTGAAGTCCTGAGCAATTTTTCGCACCAGAAGCTGGAAGGGGAGTTTGCAGATCAGAAGTTAGGTGGACTTCTGATGGCATCTTTTTTTTTTGTCTTTTTGAGATAAGATCTCCCTGTAGCTCTGGCTGTCCTGGAACTCACTTTGTAGACCAGGCAGGCCTTGAACTCACAGAGATCTACCTGCCTCTTCCTCCCAAGTGCTAGGATTAAAGGCGTGTACCACCATGCCCGGCCTCTGATAGTATCTTCTTTCTTTTTTTTTTTCTTTTCGAGACAGGGTCTCCCTATAGTCCTGTATCTTATTTCACACAGTGCCAAGGTACCAAGCCTGTAACAATGAGGTTTCTTCACCCCTCCAGTAGAGGGCGCACTCTTGCAAGTGGCTTTTGTAGCCAGTTGTTTCCTGGGTGCTTTACTGGTGGATTTACGGGCAGTCTGCTTTGGACGAGCCATGGTATTATAGACACCTCCTTACTTACCCTGGTTCTCCTCCAGCTGGAGCTCGGCAAGGGAGATAAGGGGGTGGCAGCTTGGAGGCTGCGAACACTTGAATTGGGTTTCTAATAAGATTAAAGACACTAATTAATGGCTCTATTTCCAGTAGCTAAAAGAGCAAAGAGGACACTGGTAGTCCATTCTGTGATGAGCCATTGGATATTTCTATTGAAGTACTGGTAGAAAGGAAGTCTTGAGTGGCCCTGTATTTGTTCCCTTAGACCCATACTGTTAAAAAAAAGACACACAGTAGCTTTAGCTGGTTGCTCCTAATTCTACTGAGCTCAGATATTGAAAGCCTGGGCTTAAGCTATGCTTGGATGATCTAGAAGCTCCTAGATCTTCCCTGAAAGAAACACTTAGGATGAAGATTTCTGAAAACCAACCAGTCTCTTTGTGAGGGGGGCTGATAGAAATTCTGTTTAGACCCTCTGGCAGGCCCCACTGGGGAAATCACAGTACAGACTTTTCAAAGGCCTTTAGGGCAAAGCCTCACCTTCCTCAGGAGAGACATCTTTGGCTTATTGGGCAGTGGTGGACACTGAACACTCACTAACTGCTCTGAGCAAAAGCATTAGGTGGTTCAATGGGTGATAAAATTGCATTTGCATAGCGACAGTCCATTCAAACTGACACTGTCCTATATTGACTCTGGTGTCTCAAATGGACCTTGAAGGCATAAATAAGTTGCATGAGTTAAGTGGCCCAAACGCTTCTACTCCTACTGTACTGCCCTATGTCTTACAGCCCACACCTGTGGCCTTGTGGCCTATTCCCTATGAACTGTTCACTGAGGAAGAGAACACTCAATCCTGGTTTATAGCCTGGTTTACAACGGCTCTGCACTACACACAGGACCTATATGGAAATATATAGCTGCTTCAGGGCTGGGTAACTTGGTTGTTAATTTCCCCTGGAAGGAGAAATGCCAGAGTTCTTCTGGTCTTGGGGTCTTAGTTGTGCATGGAGATGCTTGGTCACTTTTGGCATCTCAGGCCAACAGGCAAAGAAACCAGTTCTTGCAGAGGCTGGGGTGACTAATCCTCACTCAAAGTGGAAATGGGAGAGATGGCTTAATGGTTAAAATCATGAACTGAAGCTGAGCAAGTTGGCAAATGCTGTTAGTCCCAGCACCTGGGAAGTAGAGGCAGGTGGATCTTTATGAGATTGAGTCCAGCCTGGTCTACTGATGGGGCCCACCAGGCCAGCCAGGTCAAGATGGCGCTGAGGGGAGGTAGAGGAGGAGGGAACCGGGTTGTTTGCCAAAACCTCTGGTTGGGGAAAGATAAGGACAAGTGGCATAAGTTACCATTGTCAGCCATGTACGCCAATCTGCCTGAGAGGGCCAGAGGGGATGCAGGAACATTGGTCATTTGCTTTCACGACTAAATGCCTTTTGTGGCTGATTTGTATATAAGTCACTGCCCTGCTTGCAATAAAGTGAGATCCTGCTTCACTGGACTCCCCGCTGCGTCTGAGTGTCTCTGGGAACTGAGGAGGTTGGGGAACGGGAGGGCGAGCTGTGCACTTACCTTTCCTCAACACAGTTGGCTCCAGGACAGGACCTGACTAAGACCCGACACCTGGCGCCCAACGTGGAGCTTGAAGAGGGGGACCCCGAGGTACCCCATGCCTGCCAGCTGAGGCCAAACGGTCTTCCAGGGTAAGTGGGACCCTAAGTATGGGTGATGCAATTTCAACTAAGAAGGATCCTGCCTTGAGAGCTTTACGCCTCATGTTAACAATCTAGAGGACTTGAGTTAACTGAGACCAATGCCCTGAACACTTGGGAAACTATCGTCTCCCTCGCCCCTTGGATTACGGGGGCCAACCTCTTCTCCTGGCAAACTTGGGCTAGGGTGGAGAAACTGGCAAGGGAAAGGGAGAGGCATTTTGGCATTGATCCGCCCCTCTGCTTTTACTCTACCATTACAGCCCTAAAGACCTCTTTCCACCCGAACGCACTCCCTCCCCAGGGGGAGGGAGCCTCAGAGAGAACTTTGGGAGGGATAGAGAAGGACACCAAAGAGAAATGGGCGGCCTTTACAAAAGAGCGCGCCAAGGGGACAGAGGCGTGGGGGGGGGCGCAGCCACTGCCACCACCGCTGCAGCAACGGCTGCCCGGCTCCTGGGTTGCCGCCCCCATCTTTGTTATACCTTAAGGACTGTTTTTTCTCCATCCCCGTGCACCCAGAGGATTGTAGTAAGTTTGCTTTCTCAGTGCCTTCGCTCCAACAAATTCTCCCTTTTAAGGTACTGGGAACCCATCTTTCCCTTACAAGGGTCAGTCCTGTGAAGCCTGGTATAAGAATGCCAGAGCGTCTTACTCTGACACAGCTCCGGAGTCTGCTCAGAGAGATTAACTGGGTTAGGCCTTGGGTAGCTATCCCTACAGAAAAACTAACACTGCTGTTTGACTTGCTGAGAGATAAGAGTCCCCAGGAGGAGATCCCTATCACACAGAGGACACTGAGGCCTTCCTGGCTTCTTAACTAAGGGAAACGCCCTAGCAGACCAGCTGGCCTCGGGGCCTAACATATTTAACAGCTCTGGAAGCTGCAAACTTTCATGAGCTAACCCAGGTAAATTGGAGAGGGCTACACCAAAGGTTCCCCCAGGTGCCTGTGAAGGAATTGAAAAAAAATTGTCCAAACACGTAAATCTTGCCAACCCTTTCTCAGAGTACCCACACTTCAACCCCAAGGAGTTAATCCTTGGGGCCTAAGACCTAATGCCCTCTGGCAAACAGATGTCACCCACTTCGCCGCCTTTGGCAAACTTAAATATGTTTTCCTGTCCATCAATACTTACTCCAGAGCCTGCTGGGCCACGGCCCATTCTAGAGAAAGGGCCAAATATGCCCAATCCCACTTTCTCCAATGTTTTGCAACATTAGGACTGCCAGGCCAGATCAAAACAGACAATGGACCTTGCTTCACTTCAAAGGCTCTTGCAGGCTTTCTTGAGAGATGGGGCATTAAACATACTACAGGAATCCCCTACAACCCCCAGGGACAAGCCATTGTTGAAAGAAATCACCAATACCTTAAGGAACAATTATAAAAACAAAAAGGGGGAGTAAGCCCCCACCTGCAATTGGCAGAAGCTCTGTTTACTATAAATATCTTTAAATTTTCTAAAGATATGACGGAATCCAGGTTCCAAAAACACTGGGGACACACAAGCCTCAACCCCCAGGTGAAGGTTAAATGGAAAGATCCTTTAACACACCAATGGAAAGGCCCAGACCCACTAATTACGATGGGAAGGGGCTTTGGGTGCGTGTGTCCTATAGGGGAGGAGGCGCCTATCTGGGGCCAGCAAGGAACCTAAAGTTTTTGCCCATTCCCTCAGAACAGGAGGATGACCAGAAACTAACCAACAAGGAAAAAAAGAGGATATGGTAGTTTCACCTCACCTTCAGAAACAAAACACAAAGTGATAAAAAGGACTAACCAGGCCCAAGGGCAACAGACCCTTGAGAAGCTCTTATGTTTAACGCTTACAGATGGCGCGGTTCCTGAGTCTGCTGGTGGCTGCATGGGTGACGGCAGGAGTGACTGCACCGAAACCCCCATCAACTGCAGAGAGTGACGTGGCTGGTGACCAGTCCCGTCAGTGGAGGGATCCTCAACAGCACCTTGAATGATACCCTCCCCCTTGCATGGTGGCCACCGCTCTTCTTTGATCTCTGCGAACTGGCCCCAGGAAGCTGGGATGTGGCTGATTGGACCCCGGCTCACCTGGGGAGTCCAGAATGTAACGGACAAAAGGGATGCACCCTGCCAGTGGTGGGGGACCCTAGATCCCCGGGATGTTCTCACATCCTCAAATGAGCCACACTAAGGGACATTGACATTTACGTATGCCCCGGGAGTAACCAGACTACAAAAAACGATATCTGACTGTGGTGGGCCAGGAGACTTCTATTGTAAGATGTGAGAGTGTGAGACTACAGGATCAGGCTATTGGGTGGGGCACAAGGGAGCTATTCGGGTCACTAGGGTAAAGACACAAAGGTCAGCAACCCCCTCTATGGGGCATGCACCAATTACCACTACAACCCCGTTCAGGTAACATTCACTGAAGAGGGCAAGAAGGGGACTGACTTAGCGTTCCTGGAACGGGGCGGGGGGGGGGGGTGTCTGTCAAGCCTTGGGGGAGGAATGCTGCTTCTACACCCATCACTCGGGATTACAAAAAATCTTGATAAGAAAGGGAATTGAGGACAGGCAAAGAGAGTACGGATCCACCTGGTACCAACGATGGTTCGATTGGTCCCCCTGGCTGACCACTCTTATTTCCACGCTGATGGGCCCCCTCCTTATAATTTCATTCCTGTGCATATTTGGGCCCTGCCTCTTTAACAGGCTAACCGGCTGAGGAGAGAAAAGGCCCAGGAGGTACAACTCATGGCCCTTAGGTTGCGCTATGACCAGCTGGAACCGAAGACTTCCACACACTATAAGGTGAACCTTACATAAGGTGCCTCAATGGTGAACCTCTGAGGAGGTGCCACACCCGTACCTTGGAAAGAGGTGGGTTATAAAAGAAAAAAGGGGGAGCCAGATGGGGCCCACCTGGCCAGCCAGGTCAAGATGGCGCTGAGGGGAGGTAGAGGAGGAGGGACCCGGGTTGCTTGCTAAAACCTCTGGTTGGGGAAAGACAAGGACAAGTGGCATAAATTACAATTGTCAGCCGTGTACACCAATCTGCCTGAGAGGGCCAGAGGGGCTGCAGGAACATTGGCCATTTGCTTTCGTGCCTAAATGCCTTTTGTGGCTGTTTTGTATATAAGTCACTGTCCTGCTTGCAATGAAGTGAGATCCTGCTTGACTGGACTCCCTGCTGCATCTGAGTGTCTCCGGGAACTGAGGAGGCTGGGGAATGGGTGAGTGGCGCACTTACCTTTCTTCAGCCCAGTCGGTTGTAGGACAGGACCCGACTAAGACCCAACAGTCTACATAGTGAGTTCCAGCTGGGGCCATAGGGAGAGCACTCGGAAGGCAGAGGCAGGTGGATCTTTGTGAGTTCAAGGCCAGCCTGGTCTACAGAGTGAGTTCCAGGACAGCTGAGGCTACAGGGAGACTCTGTCTGAAAAAGACAAAACAAAACAAAAAACAAAAACAAAAACAACCCCAAACCCAAACCCAATCACCATGTACTGTTCTTGCAGAGGACCCAAGTTAGGTTCCCAGCATTGGTGTCAGGTGGCTCACAAGTACCTGGAAATACAGCTGCAGGGTATCTGAAGCCTCTGGCCTCCTCAGGTACCTGCACTCTTGTGCACAGACACATAATTAGAAATAATAAAAATAATTAAAAAAAAGTTTTGAGAGATGGCTCAGTGGTTAAGAGCACTGACTGTTCTTCAAAAGGACCTTGGTTTGGTTCCCAGCATCCACATGTCGGCTAACAACAGTCTGTAACTCCAATTCCAGGTAATCAAAAGTCCTCTTCTGACCAGTTCAGGCATTGCATGAAACAGGTGCACTTATATACATGCAAACCACTCAGACACATAAAAACAAAAACTTAAAAAACTTAGGAAATAGTTGCATCTAATGTATTTGTTATTTTTATGTGTATGAGTGTTTTGATTGTAAGTGCACCCACGCATTCAATGCTCCCATACCAGGCTCAGGCCTTCATTTTCTTTTTTTTTTTTTACAGGGTCTCTATTTATATATTTTTTGTCTTTTTGAGACAGGGTTTCCCTGTAGCCCCAGCTGTCCTGGAACTCACTCTGTAGATCAGGCTGGCCTTGAACTCCCAAAGATCCATCTGTCTCTGCTTCCGGAGTGCTAGGATTAAAGGCGTGCGCCACCATGCCCAGCTATTTTATTTATTTATTATTTATTTATTTATTTAATTTTTGTTTTATTTTTTGAGACAGGGTCTCCCTATAGCCCCAGCTGGCCTGGAACTCAGAGATCCACCTGCCTTTGCCTCCCAGAGTGCTAGGATTAAAGGCGTGTGCCCCCACACCCAGCTTAAAGATGGTTCTTAGCTGCCATGTGGGTGTTGGGGGTCAAACCCAGGTCCTCTGCAAGAGCAGTGGGTGCGCTTAACTGCTGAGCTATCCCTCCAGCCCCTGGCCTTCATTTTCTTAATAGTGGGGTTTTTGTTTGTTTGGTCTTTTTGAGACAGGGTCTCACTGTAGTCACAGCTGTCCTGGAACTCACTATGTAGACCAGGCTGGCCTTGAACTCACAGAGATCTGCCTGTCTCTGCCTCCCAAGTGCTGGGGTTATAAGCATGAGCCACCATGTCCAGCCTCATGGTTTATGTTTTTAAAGAAATCTTTGCCAAACCCAAGGTCACAAAGAGTTTTTCTACATTTTCTTCCTTCAGTTTTACTGTTTACATTTAGGCTTATCACCCATTTAAAAAATTATTCTTTGACAATTTCAGACATATTTGTCATTCGCTTTAAAAAATTTAATGCCATTTTTTCTGTTATGTAATTTTTAATAGAATTTTGTGCATTTCATACAATAAATCTTTTTTTTATTTATTTTTATTTTTTTTATTAATTTTTTTTTATTATTTATTTTTGTATGTGTATGAATGTATTGTCTGCATGCAGGTCTGTGCACCCGTGTCGTGCAATGCCGCGGAGTTCAGAAGAGGGTCTCGGATTCCTCTGGAACTGGAGTTCTCCTGGAATTGGAGTTACAGACGGTTCTTAGCCGCCATGTGGGTGCTGGGGATCGAACCCGGGTCCTCTGCAAGAGCGTCGGTGCTCTTAACCGCTAGGCTATCTCTCCAGCCCCACAATAAATCTTAATCATATTTAGACACCCTCCCCATCTGCACCCCTCATACCTTCCCCCACCGGATTGCATGCATTGTGTCATGTATGTTAAGGTCTATTGAGTCAAACTTTTGTACCCAGATTCAAGTTACTCAATTGTACTCAATTCAAGTTAATCCACTTGAGTCTAGTCAGTCTATCACGTGTCAGTTCCTTAAAGAAGATCAACTTTCCTCTACCCAGCAGTGATCAGCTGCCAATAACAGTTCCTCAGCTAAGGTACGGGCCTGCTGTCCATTTCCGCAGTTCTGTGCTGAGGTTTGGTCTGATGAATCTGCATGCATCTTGTGTATGCTGCCGCCATTGCTCCAAGTTCCTATGTTAAAATTTTATGACTGTTTAGCATACATGTCTTTAAGTGCACCTGTGTCATGCAAAGCTGTGGAGGGCAGAAGAGGGCAGTGGATCCCCTGGAAGTGGAATTAGGGTCGGTTGTTAGCCACCACGTAAGTGCTGGGAACGGAATCTAGGTCCTCTGTAAGAGCAGCTAGTGCTCTTAACCGCTGAGCCATCTCTCCAGCTCCTATCATTCATTTTTTAATCACTTTCCTCAGGGGTCTTCTTCACTGTGCCTTAAATCTGTAAGAGCATCCTCACCACTCTGAAATCTGAGTCAACCTTGCCACCTCCTTCTCCTTCACTCTTCCTCCAATCCATCAACACTTGTCCACCTTGCCACTCACATAATGTTCTCCTCGACCACTGGACTCCCTCTGGATAGCAGCCTACTCAGCGCCTTCCAACTCAGTTTGGATTGTCGCTCTATCATGTCTCACTAAATTTCCCCCATTAACCTCTCCTCCAGCTCTCACACTTCACAGGGTCGTGGGCTCCGTTTATTCCCATCTTGTAGTCCCAGCTCCCCCAAAGCGGAAGAAGCCGTCTAAGTAGACTAGAGAACCCGGGATAATGAAAGAGATGGGCTGGTGGTTGCTTGAGGTCTTCAGTGGCGACACCTGACGTAAAATAACAGCCTTTGTCCTTTCCCCGGCAGCTCACTAGGTGGAAGGAAGGGTAGGGAGAGTGAGGAACTCCTTAGCTTGCCCCACTTAGGGGCGGCGTTTTTCCGATGGGCCAGGTCTGACCTGCTGTGCCACTGAGGTGCCGAAAAGCCGCTGGGCAGAGGGGCCAAGGGGCCTAGGGATCAAGGCAGCTGAGGACCCGAGGAGACGAAGGCTGAGGAGCACAGGGGACGAGGAACTGTAGAGCCGAGGGGCCGAACACACGAAGACACGAGGAGTCGAGGAGTCAAGGAGGTGAGTTGCACAGGAACCGAGCTCTTGCAGCTCCAGGCTGGGAGGAACTCACCTGGAGCCTGCCACTCTACCGGCAACAAGCAGTACAGTCTACTAGACCCGCGCACGCGCGAGTGGGCGGGCTGGAGGAGTGGCCACGCATTCTAGATCCAGCTCCGCCCCTCGTGGCGTGCGCGTTCCCGCCCCGGCGCCGCCTCGCGCATGCGCCGTCGGCCGGAGGCGGAGGTTGTGGGCGGTGGCAGCAGCGGCGGCGGCGGTGGGACGCGCGCCCTCGCTGTCGATCCCTCGCGCTGGTTCGCGCTCCTTCACCCGGGCCAAGGCGGCGGCGGCGGCGGCGGCTGCAGCTGAGGCGGCGCGGGGGGCGGGCCGGGAGGGGGGTGGTTGGGGAGGGGGATGGACCGAGCGCGGCGGCCGCAGCGGCAGGAGCCGGAGCTGGAGCCCGAGCAACGGCGCTGGCGGAGACGCCGGCTGCTCCTGGCCTCGCCTCCGGTGAGTGAGTGCCCCCGCCCCGACGCGGCCCGGGGTCGATCCAAGCCGTGGGTGAGGGGCGGGGAGCCCACGTAGCCACTGCAGGCGGGGTCTCCTCGCGGCCTGGCGAGGCTCGGACCCTCAGTTGCCCCGGGTCGAGCTGGAGCCCCGGGCCTGGGACTCGACTCAGCCTCGCCGGGCCTCCTGCCTTCCCCGGCTGTCATTTTGACCCCGGGGTTCCCGGGCACCCCCTTCGTGGCTGTGAGGACTTGGTCGAAGCCCGAGGGACTCTCAGCCAGCTAGCTGACAACCTTTGGGGGTCTGAGGTCTCAGCAGCTCTTCTCGCCCTGCCCTGCAGTCCCCAGAAGTTGGCGACCGGGGCTCAGCCATTGCCACCTGAAACCCGTTGTGCACCTTTTGTTTTGATTTTGAACTTGTGGTTTACCGAGACCAGGAAGCCGGCTGTACCGGGGAGACCCGGTGGTGGCAGGTGAGGTGAGGCGTGAATCGAGGTGGGCCGGGCTTGGCCCTAGGGTGCCCTTTTTTAACCCTTTCTGTGAGAGAAAGGGGCACAGTGAATTGCCCTTCCCTGCAAAGAGATTTTTCAGCCTCAGCAGAGGTGTGGATGGTGTGGGTCCAGTGGCTGCCCCGCTTCGTTCCCGTACAAAGATTATCCATTCCTGGATAAAGATCCCCTAGGTTGGATCTGCTGCGGGGGTCCCTGGAGGCAGCCCACTTGAGCTCTTAGCGAATTTCTTTGCTCTAGTGACATTATACGATGATCTTGGTAGATCTTAGCCAGTGCCTTGACTTGTAGAAAAGATGACCCTTATCCCATCCAAAATGGTTTCTGTAAGTCAGACATACTTGTCAAAAGATTCCTGTACCATGAAGATCTCTGTGAAAAGGCTGGAATTCCCAACTATCTTACTATTAAGAATTACAAAACAACGAAATTCCCAGCATTGAAAAAAAGCTGGTACCTGCTTTAAAATAAAACAGAACTTTGATTTAT
Source organism: Rhizomys pruinosus (assembly GCA_009823505.1). Classification (NCBI taxonomy): domain Eukaryota; kingdom Metazoa; phylum Chordata; class Mammalia; order Rodentia; family Spalacidae; genus Rhizomys; species Rhizomys pruinosus. Next base: position 5,875,522 of record VZQC01015004.1, read on the forward strand.
TTCTGTGTCAGTCCAATATCTTAGATTTTGGAAATTAAACCAAAGCCTTGTCTTTTTGAAGTCCGTAGAATTTGTATAGAAATTGTTGCAGAACATGGAGGAAAAGTACCTTAATGGAAATGTTAGTGACATAAAATTTCTCTAGGAGATGGGCACATTTCCCCCTCTTATTTGTAGATTAGAAGATTGAGACTGAAATTGTGAGTGGATGTCATGTTGTACTAGTGTCATGTAATAAAGATGCTTATAAGGTGGAATTTTTAATTTTATTTTTGTTTTAAAAATATCTTCTGTGGGCCACACTCCTCCTGGGTTGAGTATTGGCCCAGCATCGTAATTAAATTTTAAAAAATCATCTTATTTTTTATTTGTATGAGTGTATTACCTGGATGTAAGTGCACTGTGTTGTGTAATGCCTGAGGAGATCAGAAGAGGGTGTCACATCCCCAATAATTGGGGTTATGGATGGTTGTTAGCCACCATGTGGCTCTTGTGAATTGAACCCAGGTACTCCTCTGCAATAGCAGCCAGTGCACTTAACTGCTGAGCCATCTCTCCAGCCCATAAGGTGGGATTTTAACCCAATACCTTGTTCTCCACCAACTGAGTTGGCTTGTGTTTTTTTCTTTTTTTTTTTTAATTTTTAAAATTTTATTTCTGTTTGTGTATGAATGTACTGTCTGCATGTAGGTTTGTGCACCCGTGTCGTGCAGTGCCGCAGAGGTCAGAAGAGGGTCTCGGATTCCCCTGGAACTAGAGTTTCAGACGGTTCTCAGCCGTCATGTGGGTGCTGAGGATGGAACCCGGGTCCTCTGTAAGAGCAGTAGGCGCTCTTAACCACTAGGCCTTTTCTCCAGCCCGGCTTGTATTTTTTTCAAACCCACACACCTACTCTCTGGCTAGTAGAGAAAGATTAAAAAGCTGCCTCTAGGGTTGGAACCGTCTGAAACTCCAATTCCAGGAGAACTCCAGTTCCAGGGGAATCCGACACCATCTTCTGACGTCCGCGGCATTGCAAGACACGGGTGCACAGACCTGCATGCAGACAGTACATTCCTACACATACAGAAAAAAAAAAAATTGCTAAAAAAACAAAAAGCTGCCTCTAATCTGTGGGTGGTAACCTTTTAATTTCTAAAGAATTTTCAGCTGCTTACAGAGTAGAGTAGCCGATCAGCCACATAGGAAAATTATAGATATTAAAAATTAATTAGGGGCTGGGCGTGGTAGCGCATGCCTTTAATCCTAGCACTTGTGAGGCAGAGACAGGCGGATCTTTGTGAGTTCAAGGCCAGCCTGGTCTACAGAGTGAGTTCTAGGACAGCTGGGGCTACAGGGAGACCCTGTCTCAAGAAGACAAAAAAAAAATAATAATAATAATTAGGGCTGGAGAGATAGCCTAGCGGTTAAGAGCACCGACTGCTCTTGCAAAGGACCCGGGTTAGATCCCCACATGGTGGCTAAGAACCGTCTGTAACTCCAGTTCCAGGGGAACTCCAGTTCCAGGGGAATCCGACACCCTCTTCTGACCTCCGCGGCATTGCATGACACAGGTGCACAAACCTACATGCAGACAGTACATTCATACATATACAAAAATAAAATAAAAAAATTAAAAAAATTAATTAGTATGATCTATTGTAATTATGAGCATTTGTTAAAGATTTGGCATAGTGTCTGTGCTGTGTATTGTATATGGGAAACGAGATTTCTTAGATTACTTGAAATTTTTTTTATTTTTAATTTTTTAATTTTTATTTATTTCTGTATGTGTATGAATGTACTGTCTGCATGCAAGTTTGTGCACCCGTGTCTGCAATGCCGCGGAGGTCAGAAAAGGGTGTCAGATTCCCCTGGAACTGGAGTTCTCCTGGAATTGGAGTTTCAGATGGTTCTCGGCCGCCATGTGGGTGCTGGGGATCGAACCCGGGTCCTCTGTAAGAGTGGTCGGCGCTCTTAACCACTAGGCCATCTCTCCAGCCCCAGATTACTTGCATTTTAAGATAAACAGAAGCATAGGCAGCAGACCATGTTGTGCTTATAAGCATAAAAAGTTCTGATGAGTTTCAATGTCTCATGCTAGTTAATGACCATCAATAGTTTGAGCTGTTTGGCTCTTCTCTCTACTAGAGTATTTCTCTTTTTCTGTGGGGGTATGTTTAAACTCAGAGTGGCATTTGTGGATCATTAATTTATTTTATGTGTATGAGTGTTCTGCCTGTATGTATGTAAGTGCACTCATGCAATGCCCAAGGAGTTACCGATGGTTCGAACCCGGGTCCTCTGCAAGAGCAGCCAGTGCTCTTAACTGCTGAGCCATCTCTCCAGCCCTCCATTAATTTATTCATCTAATATTTATTGACCCTTATTTTGTTCCTAAATTCTTTCTAGGCTAGAGTGAAGGAACAAAACTGCCCCTGTAAACTTTATTCTGTGTGTGTCTCTCCAGCCCCGGCAAGTCTATTTTTCCAGTTAAACTTGGAGACTGAAATTTGAATTTCATACAGTTTTCACGTCATGAAATCCTCATTTTCCCTCCCTCAACCATTTAAATATGCAAAACTAGTCTTAGTTCACAAGCTATACAGAAACCTGGGGCAAACTGTAGCTGGACTTGTATAGAAAAAGTTTTCTTATCCCTAATGAGGCTACAAAAAAACAAAATATGCTGATGGTACAAGTCAGTAATTAGGGTATAGGTGGAGTGTTACTTAGAGGATCCTCACTAGAGAGAAGGTACATGAGTTGTGGCCCGAAAGATGGAAGAGCTTTTCTGACAGATGAGACAGTAATTGTGAAGGTCTGCAGCTAGAATGCACTGTTACTTCTTTACATATTATGCCATAACTAATTAATTAGTTTATGTGTATGTGAGTGTGCACCATGGCATATATATGGAAGTTAGAGGATAGCTTCTGAGAGCTGGCACTCTTATTCCATGTGGGTCTGGGGGATGGAACTCAGGTTCTCAGTCTTGGCAATAAATGCCTGTGTCTGATGAGCCAGTTCTAAGGCCCAACCTCCATGTCTTTTTTCATCTTACACTTTATTGCCTTTCTCCTATCAGATCTTATTTATTTATCTTATTATTTTTTATGTGTATGAGTGTACTGTCTGCATGCAGGTAGTGCATCTGTGTTGTGCAATGCTGTGGAGGTCAGAAGAGGGTGTTGGATTCCCCTGGAACTGGAGTTAAAGATGGTTCTTAGCCGCCATGTGGGGGTGCTGGGAATCGAACCCAGGTCCTCTGCAAGAGCAGTTGGTGCTCTTAACTGCTGAGCCATTCTCCAGCCCTCTCATATCAGATCTTAAAAGTCTACTCGTTCTAGGAGTTGAAAGAAAACTTAATTCTCACCCAGTTATTTCTGAAATGTTCTGAGTCATTGTTCAACCTGTATGTGAAGACAATCTAGTGAAAGAATTTTTTTTTTTTTTTGGTCTTTTTGAGTCAGGAGCTTCCTGTAGCCTCAGCTGTCCTGGAACTCATTATGTAGAAGGCCTTGAACTCACAGAGATTCACCTACCTCTGCCTTTCCAGTGCTGGGACTAAAGGCATGTGCCACCATACCTGGCAGAAAATTCTTACTTCCAGGCAGTCTGTGCAGTTTTACATCTAATTGTTAGATCGTTTTCATTCTGGCATTTGACATTTTTACCTAGGAGTAAGCCTGACCCTCCCATTGGTACATGGACAAAAAAAAAAAAATCACAAAGGGAAAACTATACATGATAATCCCTTAAATTGCTCAGAAAGTAGAATGCGCATTTTTTTGTGGGTTTTTTGTGTGGTTTTTTTTTTTTTTTTTTTTTTTTTGTTTTTTGGATGTGTGCAGTGTGTGTGTGTGTTGTGTGTGTGTGTGGTGTTGTGTAATGAATTTAGGAAGTTAATCTACGCTCATCAAGGCCGGGAAAACGGCTTTAACTGGAGGGGAAGAACAAGGGAAATAAAATTTTATGTAGATAATCCAGGTCTCCAAACCCTTTTTCTTTTTTTCTTTTTTTTTTTGGGGGGGGTCTTTTTGAGACAAGGGGTCTCCCGGTAGCTCTGGTGTCCTGGACTCTGTAGACCAGTGCTGGCCTTGAACCGTGCTTTTTAAAAACAGTGTTAATCCTTTGTTGAGCATGAGTGATGGGGAATTCTGTTGTGCTGCCTTCAGTCAGTTTATTTAATTTTGTTTTGCATTAAGTCTGTCACATAGATAAATGCTAAGCTATACTGTGAATATTAAGGTGATACATAGGAAAGACATGGCACATAATATCAATAAATGTTTGCATGATTGAAAATATCCATGTTTTTGTTTCATTGGGCTCACTATACCCTGTCCTTTGAAAAGTTGTTGAGAAAAATTTGGCCACCTGCTTCCTGTCTTTGCCTGTTGGCATTTCCTGTTGTGGCTCTAGTGAACAGCTGTCACTTTCTTTGTCCTTGAGCACTGGGCATATCTTACTAGAGGTCAGTTTGTAAGTTAAAATGGGTAATATGGTGTATTTTTCTGCCATGGGGCTCTTAAAGTATTTGAGCACTGCCATTCTCCCATTTAAATTATTTTGTTTTTTTAGGAAGATCCTTTCATTGCTGTTATCAAAGGGATAAGTTTTGAAGTTTTTTTTTAATTAAAACATGTATTTATTTCATTTATTTGCGTGTGTGTCCGTGATGTCCATATCCCTGTCCTTGTCCCTGGGGGCGTGTACATGTGTGCCACAGCTCAGTGGAAGTCAGAGGATAAGTAGGAATAGATTCTCTCCTGTCTGCTCGATGTGGGTTCCAGGTATTGAGCCAGACCATCAGGCTTGGTGCAAGTGATCTCTTCCAGCCACCAGGTCTTTACATTTCTTTTAGGTTTCCTCATTCCTTCATCTTTTGGGTTGTTCTTGTAAGTGTACCCATTTATCATTCCTTTTTACTTTTGTTCTCTGGAGTGCATTTCTTTTTCCTGAAGTCTTCTCTTACAATTTAGACTTTATATTCCTACCACTTCTCAAACCTTTTGGCTGAGATCAAGTATAGACCTTGATATCTGTAATACTTTCATCTGTGCCCTTTAATGCTTTCTTATTGTATTTATGCTGTTTCATCTGTACTTTAATTATTTCACAATAAGACTAGCAAGCATCTCTTGAAGACAGATTTTTTTATATTTTAGCATATTTTTTTCTTTTATGGTTTCTTGGGATGGAACCCAGGGCTTGTCGTGCTAGGCAAACATTCTACATTGAGTGACTTTGCCAGCCTTTGGCATTTTTTTGTGTCCTAAATCCAGTAAGTAAAATTACAGGTATATAGTTCATCACAAAATGTAAATTAAAAAAAATCTTTAGGGCGGATAGATGATCCTAGCGGTTAAGAGCAGGCCGACTGTTCTTGCGAGGACCAGGTTTCGTCCCCGCACCCACAATGGGGCGGCTGAGAAATGTCTGTAACTCCAATTCCAGGAGAACTCCCAGTTCCAGGTGAATCCGAGCCCTCTTCTGAACCCCGACGGCATTGGCACGACAAGGGTGAACAAAAACCACATGCAGAGATTACATTCGATAACACAGAAATAAATAAATAAAATAAAAACTTAAAAATAAGCTCTTTTGGGCTGGAGAATGGCCTAAGCCGTGCGTCTCGGATGCACGGTGTGGTGACAGAGAGACCGACCGCTCTGACGGCGGGGCGAAAGCGAGAGCCGAGCGGAGACGAGGGGGGGACCCGACGGCGAAGGCGCGCGAAGGAGACCGGACGGGCGGGAAAAGGGGGCGAAAGCGGACAGCGACGACGGGGAGGGGGCAGGAGAGGGGGAAACCGAGAGGGTGACGAGGGCGCGCGGGAACTGGGTGCGGGCGCGTGGTGCGGTGCGAGCGCAGTGTCTCGCTCTGGGCGGAGCGGGGGGGGGTCAACAAGGGGCGGGGGTCGTCACGAACAAAGGCGGCGTGCACAGTGTGGTGCTGGACAGCGGGGTTGCGGACGCTGGCGTGTGGGGTGTGGGTGGGGGGTGTGATAGTACACGGCAAGTGGACACTGGGTGGGACTGCAGGGTGGCGATGGTGTTGAATCTGACGCGAAAAAAAACAAAAAACTCCGCGGCATGCCGAAAACAACGGGGGCACAAACCTGCATGCTGACGGTGCATTCATACACAGACGAATAAGAGAAAATGTTAATAAAAAAAAAAAAAGCGCAAGTTTATGTGTGTGTGTGTGTGTGTGTGTGTGTGTGTGTGTGTAATAATTTAGAGTTAATCTTACGCTCATCAAAGGCCGGGAAACGGCTTTACTGGAGGGGAAGGAACAAGGGAAATAAAATTTTATGTAGATAATCCAGGTCTCCAAACCCTTTTTCTTTTTCTTTTTTTTTTTGGGGGGGGGTCTTTTTGAGACAGGGTCTCCCTGTAGCTCTGGCTGTCCTGGAACTCTGTAGACCAGGCTGGCCTTGAACCCTTTGGCTTTTTAAAACAGTTAATCTCTGTTGGAGCATGAGTGATGGGGAATTCTGTTGTGCTGCCTTCAGTCAGTTTATTTAATTTTGTTGTTGCATTAAGTCTGTCACATTAATAAATGCTTATAGCTATACTGTGAATATTAAGGTGATACATAGGAAAGTACATGGCACATAATAGTCAATAAATGTTTGCATGATTTGAAAATATCCAGGTTTTTGTTTCATTGGGCTCACTATACCCTGTCCTTTGAAAAGTTGTTGAGAAAAATTTGGCCACCTGCTTCCTGTCTTTGCCTGTTGGCATTTCCTGTTGTGGCTCTAGTGAACAGCTGTCACTTTCTTTGTCCTTGAGCACTGGGCATATCTTACTAGAGGTCAGTTTGTAAGTTAAATGGGTATATGGTGTATTATTTCTGCCATGTGGCTCTTAAAGTATTTGAGCACTGCCATGTCTCCCATTTAAATTTTTGTTTTTAGGAAGATCCTTTCATTGCTGTTATCAAAGGGATAAGTTTTGAAGTTTTTTTTTTAAAACATGTATTTATTTCATTTATTTGCGTGTGTGTCCGTGTATGTCCATATCCCTGTCCTTGTCCCTGGGGGCGTGTACATGTGTGCCACAGCTCATGGAAGTCAGAGGATAAGTAGGAATAGATTCTCTCCTTCTGTCATGTGGGTTCCAGGTATTGAGCTCAGACCATCAGGCTTGGTGGCAAGTGATCTCTCCAGCCCAGGTCTTTACATTTCTTTTAGGTTTCCTCATTCCTTCATCTTTTGGGTTGTTCTTGTAAGTGTACCCATTTATCATTCCTTTTTACTTTTGTTCTCTGGAGTGCATTTTCTTTTTCCTGAAGTCTTCTCTTACAATTTAGACTTTATATTCCTACCACTTCTCAAACCTTTTGGCTGAGATCAAGTATAGACCTTGATATCTGTAATACTTTCATCTGTGCCCTTTAATGCTTTCTTATTGTATTTATGCTGTTTCATCTGTACTTTAATTATTTCACAATAAGACTAGCAGCTTCTTGAAGACAGATTATATTTTAGCATATTTTTTTCTTTTATGGTTCTTGGGATCAAACCCAGGGCCTTGTGCGTGCTAGGCAAACATTCTACATTGAGTGACTTTGCCAGCCTTTGGCATTTTTTTGTGTCCTAAATCCAGTAAGTAAAATTACAGGTATATAGTTCATCACAAAATGTAATATTAAAAAAATCTTTAGGGCTGGAGAGATAGCCTAGCGGTTAAGAGCACAGACTGTTCTTGCAGAGGACCCAGGTTCGATCCCCAGCACCCACATGGCGGCTGAGAACTGTCTGTAACTCCAATTCCAGGAGAACTCCAGTTCCAGGTGAATCCGAGACCCTCTTCTGACCTCCGAGGCATTGCACGACACAGGTGCACAAACCTACATGCAGAGATTACATTCATACACATACAGAAATAAATAAAATAAAATAAAAATCTTTAAAAATAAGCTCATTTTGGGCTGGAGAGATGGCCTAGCGGTTGGGAGCGCCGACCGCTCTTGCAGAGGACCCGGGTTCGATCCCAGCACCCACATGGCGGCCGAGAACCGTCTGAGGCTCCAATTCCGGGAGAACTCCAGTTCCAGGGGAGTCCGAGACCCTCTTCTGACCTCCGCGGCATTGCACGACACGGGTGCACAGACTTGCATGCAGACAGTGCATTCATACACATACAGAAATAAATAAAATTAATAAAAAAAAAAAAAGCTCATTTTTAGAACAGTGTTGTTAGTTGTAGAAATATTATGAAGCTAGTACTAAGAACTCTTGTCTCTTTTGAACTCAGTTTTCCCTGTCATTAACATCTTACAGTGATGTGTGCTTTGTGTCACAATTAATGAACCAGTACAAATACATTATTATTAAATCCATGTTTTATTCAGATTTCCAGTTCTCTCTCCAGTGCCCCTTTTCAGTCCTGGATCCCATCCTAGACACCACATTACACTTAGTCTTGTCTCCCTTGCTCCTCTTGCTTGTGGAAATTTCCCAGGCATTTTTAAGAATGTCCTTCAGTTCAGATTTATCTGATGCTTCTGTCATGGTTAGACTGGAGTGTAAAGTACCTTTGGAAGAAAGACCACAGAGGTAGAATGTTTGTTTGTTTGTTTGTTTGTTTATTGGTGTTTTTGAGACAGGGTCTCTCTGTAGTCCCAGCTGTCCTGGAACTCACCAGGCTGGCCTTGAAATTACAGAGATCCTTGGGACTGGAGAGATAGATGGCTCAGAGGTTGAGAGCACTGACTAGTCTTGCAGAGGACCCAGGTTCGATTCCCAGCCCCCGCATTGAAGCTAGGAACTGTCTTTAACTCTAGTTCCAGGGGAATCCGACACCCTCTTCTGACCTCCGCGGCATTGCACAATACGGGTCCACCAACCTACATGCAGACAGTACACTACACTCATACACATTAAAAAAAAAAAAAAAAAGCCGGGCGTGGTGGCGCACACCTTTAATCCTAGCACTTGGGAGGCAAGGCAGGCGGATCTTTGTGAGTTCAAGGCCAGCTGGTCACAGAGCGAGTTCCAGAACAGCTGGGGCTACAGGGAGACCCTGTCTCGAAAAGACCAAAAAAAAAAAAAAAAAGATTTACAGAGATCTGCCTGCCTCTGCCTCCAAGTGCTGGGATTAAAGGAAGTGCTACATCCACCATGACATGGATTTTTAAAAAATTTTTAAAAAAGATTTATTTTTATGTAATATGTTTGTTTTTCTCTCACACCCCCCCCCCCACAACCCTCCCCCCCCCACTTTCTCTCTCAACCAGAAGGGGGTGTCAGATCCCCTGGCTGGACCTGGAGTCACAGGTGGTAGAGAGCTGTTTAATGTGGGTGCGGGGAACTAAATTGAGTTCATCCTCTGCAAGAGCAGTACATGCTCTTAACCACTCCAGCCCCCCCCACCCCTTTTTTTTTTTTTTGTCTCCAGCTGTCCTGGAGCTCACTACGTAGATCAGGCTGGCCTCGAAGTCAGAAATCCTCCTGCCTCTCCCTCCTGAGTGGTGGGATTAAAGGTGTGTGCCATTAGGTCTGGCTATCTCTCTCTCTCTCTCTCTCTCTCTCTCTCTCTCTCTCTCTCTTTATTTTTATTTATTTTTTTAATTTTATTTATTTCTGTATGTGTATGAATGTACTGTCTGCATGCAAGTTTGTGCACCTGTGTCATGCAATGCCACGGAGGTCAGAAGAGGGTGTCGGATTCCCCTGGACCTGGAGTTCTCCTGGAACTGGAGTTTCAGACGGTTCTCGGCCGCCATGTGGGTGCTGGGGATCGAACCCGGGTCCTCTGTAAGAGCGGTCGGCGCTCTTAACCGTTAGGCCATCTCTCCAGCCCCTCTCTCTCTTTTTAATAAAAAAATATATATTTCTGTGCACACACATGGCACACTGACATACATGCAGGCAAAGCACTCATACACATGAAAAATAAATAAAATTTGAAAATTCACAGTTTTAAAAAAATCTACATTGTATGTATATACATTATGTGTATACTTGTGTGCATGTTTGTGGGTATGTGCACATGAACGCAGGTGCCAAAAGGCCAGAGGAGGGGATCAGATCCCTTGGAGCTGGTATTAGGGGCAGTTGGGAGCTGCCCAATGTGGGTATTTTGGAAACTGAATGACTTAAGGTTTTCTGGAAGAGCAACAAGTGCTTTTAACTGCTCACCCATGTCTGCACCCCTTAGAATGTCGTACTGAGGTGTATCCTCAGTATAACTTAGCAGTGTTCATGTTAACCACGATTACCTGCTTGGAGGTAGTATGTGGTTTCCTCTTGTAAAAATTACTCTCCCTAAAAAAAGAAAAGCCGGGTGTGGTGGTGCATGCCTTTAATCCTAGCACTTGGGAGGCAGAGGCAGGTGGATCTTTGTGAGTTCAAGGCCAGCCTCGTCTACAAAGTTAGTTCCAGGACAGCTGGGGCTACAGGGAGACCCTGTCTCAAAAAGACCAAAAAAAATTACTCTCCCTTCTCACAGCACACTATACTCTTTGGAGGAAAGTCACTATGTACAGCCTACACAGGAGTGATGAATTCTGTTCCAACTACTTGAATATTGTTACTCAGACTATTCCAGTTTTGGGAGCTTTTTGGGTGGCTTCTCCGCATATCCCATTATTGTGTGTGTTTTGACTACTTTCTTACATGTAAAATGTTCCAAGGCTTGTCTTAACATCTCTTCTAGTCCAGTTCTACAATCAGTTGTTTCTTTGGGGAGTCCTAATGCTTTTATTGGAGAATAGTACTAGAAGCCCATATCTAAGTATTGGGTATGCTTGTTGCTGCTGGAGTGTTGTTGCTTCTAGGTGTTCTCAGAAGACTAAGGAGCTACGTGTATGCATGTTAGTCTATGTCTCCAGATATCTCAAGTATTTCTATATGTAACTATTATGTATTGTATCTATTACGGTAAACAGGAGTTCATGACATCTCAATTCTTTTTTTTTTTTTTTGGTCTTTTCAAGACAGGGTCTCCATGTAGCCCCAGCTGTCCTGGAACTTGCTCTGTAGACCAGGCTGGCCTTGAGCTCACAAAGATCAGCCTGCCTGTGCCTCCCAAGTGCTAGGATTAAAGGCATGCACCACCACACCCAGCTCAGACTGTATTTCTTCAGTCAGTCCTGAGGTTATCTCAGTAGTTAGACTAGTTTTCTTTTGTCACTTTATGAATTCCATGCTGAGAACCCTATGTGTCCTGGTTACTTACAAAATTGCTTTCATTTAGGCTTACTCTGTGCTTTAAGGGATCTATAGGATTTGATAGACTTTTTAATATCTTTTAAAAATATGATTTAGGGGCTAGAGAGATTGCCTAGCAGTTAAGAGCACCAACTGCTTTTGCAGAGGACCCAGGTTCCATCCCCAGCACCCACATGGCGGTTAAGAACCGTCTTTAGCTCCAGTTCCAGGGGAATCTGACACCCTCTTCTGACCTCCGCGGCATTGCATGACATGGGTGCACAAACCTACATGCAGACAGTACATTCATACACATACAAAAAAATAAAAAATATATGGTTTAGTGGTCCCATTAATTTTATTTTTCGGTGTATGTGGTTGTGAATGCCTGCACTCTTGTGAGGCAGCCAGAGGAGGGCAATAGAAGGTCCTGCACAGGGTCTGTCATTGATCCCGGAGCTAGGCTGTCAACTAGCATGCATGCTCCAGGGATGTTTGTGCCTCCGCCTCCTATAGAGTTGAGCTTACAAACCTATGCACCAAAGCTAGCTCAGCTTTTCTTTTTTTTTGGGGGGGGTGCTATGAATTTGAACTCAGATCCTCATGTTTGTGCAAACAAGTGCTTTTACCCACTGAGTCCTATCTATAGCTTCTAATATCTTAAATGGATTTTTTGTGTGTATAGTGTGTTTGTGTGCACATGCGTGTACATTTGTGCATGTGGAGGCTAGAGGTTAAATTTAGTTGTCTTTACTGTTCTCTACCTTATCTTTTTATTTATTATTTTATTTTTATTTTATGTGTATGAGTGTATTGTCTGCATGCAGGTTGGTGCACCCATGTCGTGCAATGCTGCAGAGGTCAGAAGAGGGTGTCGGATTCCCCTGGAACTGGACTTAAAGATGGTTCTTAGCCACCATGTGGGTGCTGGGAATCGAACCAGGGTCCTCTGTAAGAGCAGTCGGTGCTCTTACCGTTAAGTTATCTCTCCCACCCCAACCTTATCTTTTTGAGACAGAGTCTCAGTGAATCTGGTGCTAGTCACCAGTTGGCTAGACTGGCAGACCAGCAAGCTCTGAGGACCTACCTGTCCCTGCTTCCTCTATAGTCAGATTACAGAGGTCTAAGACCCTGGCTAACTTTTTTTTTTTTTGCCGTCTTTTTGAGACAGGGTCTCCCTGTAGCCCCAGCTGTCCTGGAACTCACTCTGTAGACCAGGCTGGCCTTGAACCCACAGAGATCCACCCGCCTCTGCCTCCCAAGTACTAGGATTAAAGGTGTGTGCCACCATGCCCGGCTCTGGCTAACTTTTTTATATGGGTGCTTGGGTTCTGAACTTAGATCCTCCTCCTCCTGTGAGGCAGCCATTTCCCCAGCTTGGGTTGTTTTGTTTGTTTTTGGTTTCGTTGTTTTGTTTTACCTTTTATTTTTTATTTTTTTATTTTACATGTATGAATGTTACATCTGCATGTAAGTTGGGCAATGCTCATGGAGGACAGAAGAGGGTGTTGGATCCCCTGGAACTGGAGTTACAGGAGAGTTGTTAGCTACTATGTGGGTGCTGGGAACTGAACTTGGGTCCTCTGTAAGAACAGCAAGTGCTCTTATCCACTGAGCCATCTCTCCAGCCTGGCTTCCACTTTTTGATGGTTAAGAATATGTTTTGTCAGCACCTGTTGTTTCAGCTATATGGGACTACATGATTACAGGATGATAGCTTGAGCTCAGGAGTTTGAGGCCAGCTTGGGCAATAGCAAGGTCCTTGTCTCAGAAGAGAAAACAAAACAAGAAAAGTAAAAAGAAAATATTAATTTGAGCCTTCATGTATTAAGTTATTTTTTAAAAATTTAAACATGTTTCTCAGTTCAGTTGACTTTTCTTTGAATAAATTTATTGTTGTACAAGCTGGAAATTTACCCAGTGGTTTGAAATGGGGTAAAGTGCTTATAAACATGCTAATTTTTTCTGCAGTGGTTTTCATTAGTGAACACTGAAATCATGTAATTTTCTTTTTGCTTTTCCTTTCTAAAGAATTTCTATCTAAATGGGGGGTCACAGTAGGTAACCTCCCCTCGAATTTTGACAGAGAACATCCTGAATTACATTGGGTACTGTGCTGGATAGCTTTGGTGTCAACTTGACACACCTGGGTTGAGGGAGCCTCGGTTGGGGAATTGGCTCCATTGGATTGGCCTGTGGCCACATCTGTGGAGTATTGTCTTGATGGTCAAGCAGTGTGGAAGGGCCCAGCCCACAATGAGTGGTGCAACCTGGGCAGGTAGTTATGTATGGTATAAGAAGGCAGGCTGGGCATGAGCAAGCAAGCAAGCCAGTGAACAGCACTCCTCCATGGCCTGTGCTTCAGCTCCTGCCTCCAGGTTCCTGCCCTGATTTCTTGCCTTGGGCTCCCTAAGTGATGAACTGTGACCCAGGAGATGTAAGCTGAATAAACCCTTTCCTCCCCAAGTTGGTGTTGGTCAGAGTGTTTTGTCACAGCAATGAAAAACAAACTAGAACAGGTACTATTGAGTCTGGGAGAAGCAAATGGTCTTGCAAAGGAAGTTGAGGCACAAAGTCTTTTAGCAGGCTCAAGGGATGTCAGTGTTTCAGTTGCATATAGAATTATGTATTCAGAGGACTCATTTATAGAAAGGCAGGATTCCCATTCTGTTCTGTGTTTGGCATCAGTGATATTAAATTACAGAGATTTTATTTTTACTAACCATGCACCCTTCCCCCAGTTTGAACTATGATAGTGTCAAATATTGTTCTTTTCCTTTTCCTTTCTCAACATCTGACCCTGAAATTTTGTTCTGTAGCTAGCTATTGCTTTAATGTCTTTGCTTTTACAAATTCATTTTCCTTAGAACAACTTGGCAAAATTTTTCTTTTTTTTGCTAGTTTAGAACAACTTAACTAATTCATTAAAACCTGATGTTTTCAAACTTCTTAAAAGCAAAGAATGTTCTTTTCTGTCTTATTTCTAAGTGATTTCAGACTATTTGGAAACGCTGAAAAATAAGTGAATATTGCCCACCATCAAGTTTTATCTGAAGGAATTTTTTCTGAAGGAACCCCTTCAGAAGACTCTGAAAAACACCTTCTATGTAATAGAACACCAGGTAAAACTTAGGTTAATTTTATTTCTCTAAAAAGCAGACAAACAGCTTTACCTTTCTTATTAGACAAACAGCTTCAACTTAGAACTTTAAAATTTAAGGGAAATATTAAAGGGAAAATATGATAGAAACTGAATTCTGTTAAGATTCTTTGAGTTCCTTGAAAAGTAGACATGTTGGAAGATGCACTTTTTTGTGTGTTTTATGTAGCCCTGGTTGGCTTGAAACTCACTAGGTATCTGGCTGGTCTCAAACTTTCAAACCTCCTGCCTCCTTCACCTCTGTAGTTCTAAGATTACAGCTATTTGCTGTCTACCCTGCGAAGCAAGTAAAAAGCTATTTTTCCTTATTTAAATAATGTAAACAAATCTGTTCTCTCATTATAATGTAAGTCTCCATCAAGCGTGCGTGTTTACTCACCTGCTTATCATTTCCAGGACTCTTCATTCTTTTGTGTATTTCTTTACAGGTTTTTGTGCAGTTCAGGTTTACGTGTAGTATGATTGAAGGACTTTAACTTTTACCTTTTTTTATTTTGGATACAGGGTCTCACTGTAGCCTCAAACCTCTGGGATTATAGGTGTGTACCAGCATGCCTGGTGACTTAACATTTCTTTTTTTTTTTTTTTCTTAAAAATTTTTTTTTATGTGTATCAGTATACTGTCTGCATGTAGGTAGGTGCACCTGTGTCATGCAGTGCTGTGGAGGTTAGAAGAGGGCATCGGATTCCCCTGGAACTGGAGTTAAAGATAGTTTTTAGCAGCCATCTGGGTGCCGGGAATCGAACCTGGGTCCTCTGAAAGAGCAGTTGGCGCTCTTAAATGCTGAGCCATCTCTCCAGCCCCATATTCTAGTATTTTAAAGATACTGCTTCACTATCTGCATGGTGTGATTGAATTTATCCTTGTCTTTTTTTCTTCCTTTTTTTTTTTTTTTTTTTTTTTTTTT
>VZQC01015004.1:5908665-5925893 GCA_009823505.1 Rhizomys pruinosus
CTCCGGCCTCCTCTCCTCCCTCCTCTCCGGCCTCCTCTCCTCTCCGGCCTCCTCTCCCCTCACCTCCCCTCACCTCCCCTCACCTCCTCTTTTCTTTTTTTTGGTCTTTTCAAGACAGGGTCTCCCTGTAGCCCCAGCTGTCCTGGAACTCACTCTGTAGACCAGGCTGGCCTTGAACTCACAAAGATCTGCCTGCCTCTGCCTCCCTAGTTGCTAGGATTAAAGGCATGCGCCACCATGCCCAGCTTTTATTTTTTTAATTTTTGTTTTGTTTTGTTTTCTTTCTTTTTAAGGCTGATGTACACTCCATTGTATATGTATACTGCATTGTGTAGCTCTCTCTCAAAGGAATCTTGAGCTTCTACATTTTAGATATCATGAACAATGCTGCTGTGAATGTGGCTATACAGATATCTGAGACTCTGCTTAATTCTTTTGTTCTTGGAAGTAGAATTGCTGGGTCATATGGTAATTCTATTTATTCATTTTGAGGATTTGCTACACTGTTTTCCATTCTGGCTGTACCATCCATTTTATATTTCCATCAACAGTTCTCAAGGCTTCCAATTCCTTTTTTCCTGTTTCTCTTTCCCTTCCTCCTTCTCCTTTCTTTATTAATTGTATGCATGTTGTGTTTATGGTCATAATGGCATGGTACCTGTGGAGGTCAGAGGAGATTTTGTTTAGTCACTTCTCTCCATCTAACTTTATATATGTTCCCATATATATTCAGGTTTCCAGGCTTGCATAACAAGTGTCCCCCACCCCCACTCCAACCCCAGCCATCTTGCTGGCTTAAGGGTTCTAATTTCTCCATATCTTTGGTCATAATTTTTTTCCTTTTTGTAGTAGCCATTCTAATGGCTATGATAGATGGTTTATAAAATAGCGCATGCAGTTTCTTAATCTTTTGATTCTTAAAGAAATTAAAATTCTCATGTTCCTAAGTGTCTTTGGGCTTTGATTCTAAGAGTCCCGCATATGAAAGTGCAGATGCTTGAGTTGTTATGAGAAGTAGCATGGTGTCTGCATATACCCTGCAGTGTTTCTGCCTACTTTAGACCATGTCTGGTTTATTCACAGTACCTCTTTACAAGATAAAGGCTGTGAACAGAGCAGTGTGCTGTTATGGGAAGGATGATAAGCAAAAAAAAAAAAAAAAAAAAAAAGGACAGAAGTGAATTCCCCTCAGGTATGGTTGATTTAAGACTGGTTGCATCTGCAAAGGGGGAATCTATGAATGTGGCATGCCAACTGTCCCTGGGGTTTTTGTTTTGCTGTCTTTTTTTTAGCTAAGGTGCCTGCATTATGATGAGCAGATGTTTATTTGATGGGGTTTATATAACAATTTTTTTTCTTTTTACGGTTAGAAGTTTGAGCCCACAATTGACAGTTTTATTTTTCTTTCTTCAAAGTCTAGAATAGGCCTGTGGGAAGGAAAGGAGCATAAACTAAAGCCTAAGGCTGGTGGATAAGGCCTGCTGGGTGTACACTTTCAGAAGCTTTGCCACTGGCTGACCTGGATCTGTCAAAACAATGTGTGGATGGTTCTGGTTGTGTGTGCACTGACTTATATTCTTCTGAATAGTGATCCTGGGAATGAATGCATTATGTGTATTATTTGTGAAACTGTTATAAAGATTGCTTAGGAAGGGAGGGGGAGAGAAACACTGGTGTTGGAAAGGTCTTAAGTTCGTGGGTTTGATCTCCTGTGACTGCTCTCCAGTGATTCATCTTTGGAGCAAAGACCAGTATTTTGTTGGATGCAAGTTATTTCACAGAACAGATTCTATAATAGGAAGGTAAAATTAAATATGTTTTAGGTCTGATCTAAATACAAACTGGATTTTTTTTTTTTAAACCCAAGCCTCCTACATGCTAAACATAGGCTACAGCTCCACCACTTACCACCACTATTGACATCAGTGTGTTAAGTATGAAATAAAGTGCTTCAGGCTTTAGGAAGTATAGGGAGAAAGGAGAATTCTTTCCTAATTTCTTTTTTTTTTTTTTAGTTTTATTTATTTTTGTATGTGTATGAGTGTACTGTCTGCATGTAGGTCTGTGCACCCGTGTCGTGCAATGCCGCGGAGGTCAGAAGAGGGTCTTGGATTCCCCTGGAACTGGAGTTCTCCTGGAATTGGAGTTACAGACGGTTCTCAGGCGCCATGTGGGTGCTGGGGATCAAACCCAGGTCCTCTGCAAGAGCAGTCGGTGCTCTTAACCGCTAGGCTATCTCTCCAGCCCCCTCTTTCTTAATTTCTTTCAGCTAGCTAGACAAATGCAGTATCTTGCATTTTAAGGCAGACTTTTGTTTATGTGAAAAGTTAGAAGTACAGGATATTCCATATTTGAATAGTATTGATATAAAATTGTGAACTGATGAGGTAGAGGTATCTCTCTACATTTTTTTTCTATCATACTTTAGACTGTTTTGTATCCATTGTTAAGAATGCAGATACTGGGGCTGGAGAGATGGCTCAGTAGTTAAGAGTAGATACTGCTCTTGCAGAAGACTCAATCAAGTTTGGTTCCCAGTACCCATGTCAGATGGCTCACAACTGCCTGTAACTTCAGTTCCAGGAAATCTTATGCCCTCTTCTGGATTCTGCAGAAATGTGTACTCGTGCACTTAGACATATACACATATACACAGAATTTTAAAATAATAAAAATATTTAGCTGGGCGTGGTGGTGCACACCTTTAATCCTAGCACTTGGGAGGCAGAGGTAGGTGGATCTCTGTGAGTTCAAGGCCAGCCTGGTCTACATAGCAAGCTCCAGGCCAGCTGGGACTAAAGGTAGACCCTGTCTCAAAAAGACCAAAAAATAAAAAATAAAAAAATAAAAACATTTCAATAAATAATGATAGTTATGAAATCAAGTCCTTAATTTAATGTTACCTGAAATAGGATTTAAAGTCTTGTATTAAATGTAATTCTTCCTAATGGATACACATACATATAATACACTCACATTCAGATGTAACCACATGTATCCATGTATTTTAGAATATATGGGCAAGCTATTGTAGTATGCTATATAAATAAGTACTTTCAGAAAAATTATTGTGCTGGGTGTGTTGACACAGTCCTTTGAGCCTTTGATCCGAGCACTGAGAAGGCAGAGGCAGGCTTATTTTTGTGAGATCAAGGCCAGTCTGGTCTACATAGGGAGTTCCAGGCCAGCTGGGGCTACAGGGAGACCCTGCCTTAAAAAAAAAAAAAAAAAATAAAGAACGCCGGGGCATGGTGGCGCACGCCTTAAAATCCTCGCCACTTGGGAGAGGCAGAGGCAGGCAGATTCTTTGTGTGGTTCCAGGCTCCAGCCTGGTCTCCAGAGGAGTTCCAGGAAGCTGGGTTCTTACAGGGGGACCCCTGTCTTGAAAGACCAAAAAAAAAAAAAAAAAATCCTTTTTTAACAAATTATTTTTATTTTTGTATGTGTTGAGTGTACTGTCTGCACTGTAGGTTAGTTGTGCACCCGTGTCCGTGCAATGCCTCGGAGGTCAGAAAGAGGGTTCAGCATTTCCGGTGGAACTGGAGTTCTCCTGGTTGGGGTTAAGACGGTTTCTAAGCCGCCCATTTGGGTGCTGGGGATCGAAATACCGGTGTCCTCTGCAAGATTGCAGTCTTTGTGGTGCTTTTAACCGCTATGGTCATTCTCTCCAGGCCCCAGAATCGCTTCTCTTTAGTGTTCTTTGGAAGCTTACTTTAGTATCATGGTTGGTTTAGTAGTCTAAAAGTTAACAATGGGAACGCAGAGCGGTTTGGTTGTTCGTTAGCTGTGCGTCGTGTTGTGCTGCGCGGCGACTGCGGTTGTTCTCGGGGTACCGACAGACGGGCGCGGCGGTCAGAAACGGGCCCAGGACTTCGTCTTTGGCGTAGAGAAGGAAAATGGCCCGAACCAAGCAGATGGCTGGTCAGTCCCACCGCGGGCAAGCCCCCCCCCCCCCCCCCCCCCCCCCCCCCCCCCCCCCGCAAGCAGCTGGCCACGAAGGCCGCCCGGAAGAGCGCTCCCTCTACCGGCGGGGTGAAGAAGCCACACCGCTACAGGCCCGGGACCGTGGCTCTGCGGGAGATTCGTCGTTACCAGAAGTCGACTGAGCTGCTGCTCTGGAAGCTGCCTTTCCAGAGGTTGGTGCGAGAGATCGCCAAGGATTTCAAAACCGACTTGAGGTTTCAGAGTGCAGCCATCGGCGCGCTTCAGGAGGCCAGTGAAGCATACCTGGTGGGTCTATTTGAAGACACTAATCTGTGTGCCATCCACGCCAAGAGAGTCACCATCATGCCCAAAGACATCCAGTTGGCTCGCCGGATACGGGGAGAGAGAGCTTAAGTGAAGGCAGTTTTTATGGCGTTTTGTAGTAAATTCTGTAAAATACTTTGGTTTAATTTGTGACTTTTTTTTTTTGTAAGAAATTGTTTATAATATGTTGCATTTGTACTTAAGTCATTCCATCTTTCAGGATGAATGAGAAAAGTGACTGTTCACAGACCTCAGTGATGTGAGCACTGTGGCTCGGGAGTGACAAGTTGCTGATATGCAGAAGGGATGGGTGATGTTTCTTGCTTCTCATGATGCATGTTTCTGCATGTTAATGACTTATTGGGTAGCTATTAAGGTACTAGAATTGAGAAATGTGTACAGGGTCCTTTTGCAATAAAACTGGTTATGACTTGGAAAAAAAGTTAATGATGGTCAGCACTCACTGAGAGTTCACCTTGTGCCAAGCTGAGGGTTTAGTGCTTTTCATGCATATATTGCCTCATTTATTGTTTTCAATAATGTTATGGGATGAGAAATATTTTCATCTTCTCTTTAGCAGTCTGGTAGTTAACAGTTGAAGAAACCAGCTATACTAACAGTGTTTCGGTGAGTGGTGCAGGGTTGAATGGAGAAATGAGGAAGGAGAATGGCTGTTGGAATTAAAAGAGCCCAGAAGTGTGAAATCCTGAGAATTAGGGGAGTGAATAGAATATAGATACTCAGCATGGCCAGAGACTAGCATCAGTGCTCATTTGAGGTCAGTGGGTATAAATCTAAACTCTGGTTTGTCATCAGTGGTATGGGTGTGTATCCCCTTGTCATTTTTAGCTGCAAAATTCAATTAGGGAATACGTGGCAATTTTGGGGTTTGGGCATTTGTTGGAAGGAAGAAGGCAGCCAGGGAAATAGAGAGTGTGTGCATACATGGCAGTGTTTATAATGAGCACAGGATGGAAGCAGGTTCACGGTAGAGGAAGGGCTGAGCAGAGTGGGAGTAGAGCTGATTTTCAGTGAAGAGCCATTCTTCTAAAAAANGGGTCTGTTATTCTTTTGTTCTTGGAAGCGAATTGCTGGGGTCACCATATGAATTCTCTTATTCATTTGAGGATTTGCTGTACATGTTTTGCCCATTGTGGCGGGAACAAATCACGTGTTAACTTTAATATAAACAGTTCTCAAGGCTTCCAATTCCTTTTTTCCTGCTTTCTCTTTCCCTTCTCCTTCTCCTTTCGTTATTAATTTGTATGCATGTTTGTGTACATGGGTATAAATGCATGGTTTACTCTGTGGAGGTCAGAGGAGTTTTGTTTAGTCCACTTTCCCTCCATTGAACTTTTCTATATTTCATATATTCTTCAGTTTACCGGGCTTGGATAACAATGTGTTCCCCCACCCCCACTCCAAAACCCAGCCATCTTGCTGGCTTAAGGGTTCTAATTTCTCCATATCTTTGGTCATAATTTTTTTCCTTTTTGTAGTTAAGCCTTCTACTGGCTAATGATAGATGTTTATTAAAATAGCGCATGGCCGTTTTCTTACCTCTTTGATTTCTTAAAGAAATTAAAAAAATTCTTATGTTCATATGTTCTTTGGGCTTTGATCTACGAGTCCCGCATCTGAAAGTGCAGAGGATGCTTCGAGTTGTTATGCGAAAAGTAGCATGGTGTCTGCATATACCCTGCAGTGTTTCTGCCTACTTTAGACCATGTCTGGTTTATTCACAGTACCTCTTTACAAGATAAAGGCTGTGAACAGAGCAGTGTGCTGTTATGGGAAGTGATGATAAGCAAAAAAACGTACAAAAAAAATAAACAAAAGGGGGAAAAAGTGAATTCCCCTCCAGGTATGGTTGATTTAAGAATGGTTGCATCTGCAAAGGGGGAATCTATGAATGTGGCATGCCAACTGTCCCTGGGGTTTTTGTTTTGCTTGTCTTTTTTTTTAGCTAAGGTGCCCTGGCCTTATGATGAGCCAGCTGTTTATTTGGATGGGGTTTATTTATAACAATTTTTTTATTTTTACGGGGTGAGAAGTTTTGGAGCCCAAACCTTTGACAGTTTGATTTTCTTCTCAAAAGTCTAGAATAGGCCTGTGGGAAGGAAAGGCGCAGCATGAAAAACTAAACCTTTAAGGGGGCTGGTTGGATAATGCCTGCTGGGTGTAATCTTTCAGAGCTTTGCCATCCTGGCTGACCTGGATCTGTTCAAAACAATGTGGGATGGTTCTGGTTGTGTGTGCACTGACTTATATTCTTCTGAATAGTGATCCTGGGAATGAATGCATTATGTGTATTATTTGTGAAACTGTTATAAAGATTGCTTAGGAAGGGAGGGGGAGAGAAACACTGGTGTTGGAAAGGTCTTAAGTTCGTGGGTTTGATCTCCTGTGACTGCTCTCCAGTGATTCATCTTTGGAGCAAACAAAAGACCAGTATTTTGTTGGGATGCAGAAGTTTATTTCACAGAAACAGTTCTATTTAATAGGAAGGTTTAAAAAAAATATGTTTAGGAATTCAAAACTTTTCCTTTAATTTTATATTATTTTTTTTTTTTAAACCCAAGCCTCCTACATGCTAAACATAGGCTACAGCTCCACCACTTACCACCACTATTGACATCAGTGTGTTAAGTATGAAATAAAGTGCTTCAGGCTTTAGCGACAGTATAGGGAGAACGGCGAATTCTTTCCTAATTTCCTTTTTTTTTTTTTTTAGTTTATTTATTTTTGTATGTGTATGGTTGTCCGTCTGCCTTGTAGGTTTGTGCACCCGTGTCGTGGCAATGCCGCGGAGTCAGAAGAGGGTTCTTGGTTTCCCCTGGACCCCTGGAGTTCTCCGGGAATTGGAGTTTTACAGACGGTTCTCAGCGTCCATGTTTGGTGCTGGGGATCAAACCCAGGTCCTCGCAAGCGCCGGCGGTGCTCTTAACCGCTAGGCCTATCTCTCCAGCCCCCTCTTTCTTAATTTCTTTCAGCTAGCTAGACAAATGCAGTATCTTGCATTTTAAGGCAGACTTTTGTTTATGTGAAAAGTTAGAAGTACAGGATATTCCATATTTGAATAGTATTGATATAAAATTGTGAACTGATGAGGTAGAGGTATCTCTCTACATTTTTTTTCTATCATACTTTAGACTGTTTTGTATCCATTGTTAAGAAGCCGATACTGGGGCTGGAGTGATGGCTCGTGGTTAAGAGTAGATTTTACTGCTCTTGCAGAAGACTCAAATCATAGTTTGGTTCCAGTAACCACCCATGTCAGATGCTCACAACTGCCTTTTAACTTCAGTTCCAGGAAATCTTATGCCTACTTCTGCTCTCCACAGGCATAAGGGCACTTCCATATAGGCAAGCAATACATTCATACAAAAAAAAAAAAAAATATAATTTAAAAAAATATTTAGCTGGGCGTTGTGGTGGTGCACCCACCTTTTAATCCTAGCACTTGGGAGGCAGAGGTAGGTGGATCTCGTGAGTTCAAGGCCAGCCTGTCTACATCGGCAAGCTCCAGGGCCAGCTGGGGACTAAAAGGTAGACCCTGTCTCAAAAAGGGACCACAAATAAAAAAATAAAAAACAAAAATAAAAACAACATTTCACTAAATAATGATAGTTATGAAATCAAGTCCTTAATTTAATGTTACCTGAAATAGGATTTAAAGTCTTGTATTAAATGTAATTCTTCCTAATTGGGATACAACATACATATAAACACTCCATTCAGATGTAAACCTGTAACCACATGTATCCATGTATTTTAGAATATATGGGCAAGCTATTGTAGTATGCTATATAAATAAGTACTTTCAGAAAAATTATTGTGCTGGGTGTGTTGACACAGTCCTTTGAGCCTTTGATCCGAGCACTGTGGAGGCAGAGGCAGGCTTATTTTTGTGAGATCAAGGCCAGTCTGGTTCTACATAGTGAGTTCCAAGGCCCCAGCTGGGGCTACCGGGAGACCCTGCCTTAAAAAAAAAAAAAAAAAATAAAGAACGCCGGGGCATGGTGGCGCACGCCTTAAAATCCTCGCCACTTGGGAGAGGCAGAGGCAGGCAGATTCTTTGTGTGGTTCCAGGCTCCAGCCTGGTCTCCAGAGGAGTTCCAGGAAGCTGGGTTCTTACAGGGGGACCCCTGTCTTGAAAGACCAAAAAAAAAAAAAAAAAATCCTTTTTTAACAAATTATTTTTATTTTTGTATGTGTTGAGTGTACTGTCTGCACGTAGGTTAGGTTGGTGCACCCGTGTCCGTTGCAATGCCTCGAGGGTCAGAAGAGGGTGTCAGATTCCCTGGTTGGAACTGGAGTTCTTCCTGAATTGGGGTTAAGACGGTTTCTAAGCTGCTCATTGTGGGTGCTGGGGATCGAAAAACCGGGTCCTCTGCAAGAGCAGTACCTCGTCGGTGCTTTTAACCGCTAGGTATTCTCTCCAGCCCCAGAATAGTCCTTCTGTAGTGTTCCTCTGGTAAGTTACTTTATGATCATGGTTGGTTTAGTAGTTAAAAAGTTAACAATGGGAACGCAGAGCGGTTTGGTTGTTCGTTAGCTGTGCGTCGTGTTGTGCTGCGCGGCGACTGCGGTTGTTCTCGGGGTACCGACAGCGACAGTGGCGCGGCGGTCAGAGAACGGGCCCAGGACTTCGTCTTTGGGTGAGAGAACAGGAAAATGCCCGGAACCAAAGCAGAGCTGGTCAGTCCCACCGCGGGCAAGCCCCCCCCCCCCCCCCCCCCCCCCCCCCCCCCCCCCCGCCAAGCTAGCTGGCCCCGACGGGCCGCCTGGAAGAGCGCTCCCTCTACCGGCGGGTGAAGAAGCCACACCGCTACAGGCCCGGGACCGTGGCTCTGCGGGAGATTCGTCGTTACCAGAAGTCGACTGAGCTGCTGCTCTGGAAGCTGCCTTTCCAGAGGTTGGTGCGAGAGATCGCCAAGGATTTCAAAACCGACTTGAGGTTTCAAAGTGCAGCCATCGGGGCGCTTCAGGAGGCCAGTGAAGCATACCTGGTGGGTCTATTTGAAGACACTAATCTGTGTGCATCCACACCAAGATAGTCACCATCATGCCCAAAGACATCCACTTGGCTCGCCGGATACGGGGAGAGAGAGCTTAAGTGAAGGCAGTTTTTAATGGCGTTTTGTAGTAAATTCTATAAAATACTTTGGTTTAATTTGTGACTTTTTTTTTTGTAAGAAAGAAATTGTTTAATAATATGTTGCGTTTGTACTTAAGTCATTCCATCTTTCAGGATGAATGAGAAAAGTGACTGTTCACAGACCTCAGTGATGTGAGCACTGTGGCTCGGGAGTGACAAGTTGCTGATATGCAGAAGGGATGGGTGATTTTTCTTGCTTCTCATGATGCATGTTTCTGCATGTTAATGACTTGTTGGGTAGCTATTAAGTTAATAGAATTTAGAAATGTGTACAGGGTCCTTTTGCAATAAAACTGGTTATGACTTGGAAAAAAAGTTAATGATGGTCAGCACTCACTGAGAGTTCACCTTGTGCCAAGCTGAGGGTTTAGTGCTTTTCATGCATATATTGCCTCATTTATTGTTTTCAATAATGTTATGGGATGAGAAATATTTTCATCTTCTCTTTAGCAGTCTGGTAGTTAACAGTTGAAGAAACCAGCTATACTAACAGTGTTTCGGTGAGTGGTGCAGGGTTGAATGGAGAAATGAGGAAGGAGAATGGCTGTTGGAATTAAAAGAGCCCAGAAGTGTGAAATCCTGAGAATTAGGGGAGTGAATAGAATATAGATACTCAGCATGGCCAGAGACTAGCATCAGTGCTCATTTGAGGTCAGTGGGTATAAATCTAAACTCTGGTTTGTCATCAGTGGTATGGGTGTGTATCCCCTTGTCATTTTTAGCTGCAAAATTCAATTAGGGAATACGTGGCAATTTTGGGGTTTGGGCATTTGTTGGAAGGAAGAAGGCAGCCAGGGAAATAGAGAGTGTGTGCATACATGGCAGTGTTTATAATGAGCACAGGATGGAAGCAGGTTCACGGTAGAGGAAGGGCTGAGCAGAGTGGGAGTAGAGCTGATTTTCAGTGAAGAGCCATTCTTCTAAAAAAAAAAAAAAAAAAAAAACTGGTGGTAGGCCAGTTAGCCATATACACAAAATATCCTTGACCTTTGCCTAACATGTAAGACTGCATAGCATGTAAACACAGAAATTAACTGCTAGTGCTGGGCGTGGTTGTGCATGGCCTTTAATCCTAGCATTGGGAAGCAGGGGCAGGCAGGATCTTTATTGGTTCACGGCTGGATCTTTGTGAGGTTCCAAGGCCAGCCTGGTCTACTAGGGAATCCACAGGACAGGTGGGGCTACAGGGAGGAGGGGACCCTTGTCTCGAACAATACAAAAAAAAAAAAAAATTTACTGCTAGTGAACATAGATCTAAATATAAGAGGTGAATCTACAAAACCTGAAGAAGAAACTATAGGACAAAATCTTGATGACCTTGGAACTAGGCAGAAATTTCTTAAGGTGCAAAAGGCTTAGGGAAGCAATCATTGAATTGTCAAAAAACTTTGATCTTGGGCTGGAGAGATGGCTCACCAGTTAAGAGTACTGGCTGCTCTCACAGAAGACCCAGCATACACATGGTGGCTAGCAACAATCCATAACTAGTTCCAGGGATCTGACAACCTCTTCCAGCCTCCTCAGGCACTACATGACATGGGTGCACTTACATACATACATACACTCTTACACATAAAAAAAAATAAAATGTTTCATCTTTGGAATGCCATTAACAAAAGGAAAAGGTAAGCCTCAGACATTTGCAAAACATGGTTGAAGGTGTGTTTTCAGAATATGTAAATGACTCCTGGGACTCAAGAAGACAAATAACTTCATAAAAAGAGGCCAGGAAACTGGAGTAGAGAATATAAAAGGCTGCCAGTAAGCACAGGGAAAGAGTCTCACCATCACTTGCCCAGGGAAGTAGGGAGTTAAACCGTAAGGAGGGGCTGCAGAGATGGCTCATCAGTTAAGAGCACCTGCTGCTCTTGCAGAGGAACTGGGTTTAGTTCCTAGCATCTACATGGTGGGTAACAACCATCCATAAGTGTGAAAATAAAAAGATTTTAACTGTGAATAGCTGTTGCTTCTTCCTCCCTGAAATGCCTATTATTGAAAGGTCATGTGTTGGCAAGAATGAGGATTGCCTGGCATTCTCATACATTGCTGATGGGAAAACAATTGCTCTAGTTTGCTTTCAGTTGCTGTGACAAAACACTGACCAATTTTAACTTGGAGGAAAGAGTTTATTCATCTTAAATCTCCCAGGTCACAGTTTATCATTTAGGGAGTCCAAGGTAGGAACTTGGGGCAAGAACCTAGAAGCAGAGGGTGAAGCACTGGCCATGGAGGAATGCTGTTTACTGGCTCGCTCCTCTGGCACATGCTTAGCCTGCTTTCTTAAATAATACAGGACCACCTGCCCAGGGGTGGCACCACCCACAGTGGGCTGGGCCCTATCACCCAGCAATCAAGAAAATATCCCAGAGACATGGCCACAGGCCAGTCCAATGGAGACAGTTCCCCAATTGAGACTCCTTCAATCCAGGTGTATCAAGTTGACATAAAAGGCTATCTATCCAGCATAACAGTTGAACTGATCTTTTTTTTTTTTTTTTGAGGCGGGTCTCCCTTAGTCCCCAGCTGGCCTGGAGCTTCTCTGCAGACCAGGCTGGCCTTGTACTCACAGAGAGCCCCCCTGCCTCTGCCTCCGAGTGCTGGGATTAAAGGTGTGCGCCACCACGCCTGCTAAAGAACGGTTCTTAGCCGACATGGTGTGTACTGGGAATCAAACCCAGGGCCTCTATAAGAGCAGTCAGTGCTCTTAACCGCTGAGCCATCTCTCTCTCCACCCCTCTAGGAAGCCTCTTTGTGAATTCAGGGCCAGCTGGGGCTATAGGAGAACCCTGTCTCAAAAAAAAAAAAAAAAAGATACAAAGCAAATCTGCTTACTATGTAAATTAACTAGATCAACATTATATTTGAAAGGAGTTTAGTGGGTAAAGGTGCTTGTCACATAAGCATGAGAATCCATGTAAAATCCAGATGTGGGGGGGTGGGGGGCCCTGAAGAGATGACTCAGTGTTTAGGAACACTGATTGCTCTTGCAGAAGATGGGTTCAATTCCCAACACCCACATGGTGGCTAACAACCATCTGTAATTATAGTTTCAAGAGATCTGATGCCATTCTACTAATTATGCTAATTCACAGCTAAGATAGTAACTGATATAAACTGTACTATTTCATATGTACAATCTGATGCATAAACATACTCATAAACCATTACCATAACCAACACAACAAACATTGCCAGGACACCCAAGTTTCTTAAATCCCTTCTTATCCTATCACCCACTGGAAGCATCATTCTGCTTTCTGACATGAGAGATTAATTTGCCATGAGAGATTAATTTGCAATTCCTAGATTTAAACTAAACAAAACATACAATGTATACTTTTCTTAAATCTGGCTTTTTTTTAATGCAACTGAATTTTCTTTTTATTTAGTTTTTGTATGTGTATAGGGTAAACTTACTGTCCCTGCATTAGGTTTTTGTGGCACCCGGTGTTGTGCATGCCCGCGGAGAGGCAGAAGAGGTCCGGATTTCCCCTGGAACTGGAGTTCTCCTGGAAGTGGAGTTACAGATGGTTCTTAGCGCCATGTGGGTGCGGGGGATGGAACTGGGTCCGCGGCAAGGGCAGTCCGGGTGCTCTTAACCGCTAGCTCTCTCCAGCCCCAAACTCTGGCATCTTTAAGATTTATTTTTACTTTATGTTACTGAGTGTTCTCGCTCTCCTCTCCTCTCCTCATTATATATATATATATATAGATATATATAGATATATATAGATCACATCACCAAGTGCATGCATTGCCTGCAGAAATCAGAAGGTATCCGATTTCCCCTGGATCTGTAGTTACAGATAGCTGTTAATGCCATGTAGGTACTGGGAACTGAACCAGGTCCTCTATAAGGGCACACTTAACCACTAAGCTTAGTCTCCTAAGCCCAAATCTGTCTTCTTTCACTAAACATAATTACGCTGAGATCTATCTATGCTGTGGAGACTATCAACAGTTCTTCATTCTCACTTCCAAGAAGTATTCCTCTGCACACATATGACAAAGTTACTTTTTTTTTATTTTATCTTTTGTCTTTTTGAAACTGGGTCTCCCTGAAGCCCCAGCTGTCCTGGGACTCACTATGTAGACAAGGCTGGTCTTGAACTCACAGAGCTCCTCCTGCTTCTGCCTCCCTAGTGCTGGGATTAAAGGTGTGAGCCACTACTCCCAGCTGACAAACTTTATCCATAGACCTGTCATAAGGTACTGTTTTAGGTTTTGTATTTGTTTGAATGATCAAAGCTACTATGAACGCCTCTGAGAACAAATACTTGTGGTTTGTCTTAAATACTTAGAAATAGAATGGGTGGGGCATGAGGCATTTTTACATATAAATTTTTATTTTTTTATGTAATATGAATGTACTGTCTGCAAAAAAAAAAAAAAAGTGCACTCATGTCATGCAAAGCCCATGAAGCACAGAAGAGGACATCAGATCCCCTGGAACTTGAGTTATAGATGGTTGTTAGCTGCCATGTGGGGTTCTGGAAATCAAAACTAATTCCGCCCCCCAAAAAAAAAAAATTGTTCCTCTGTAAGAGTAGCTAATGCTCTTAATGCTGAAGCCATTTCTCCAGGCCTGCCACTTAAATTATTTAAATAGTACTGCTCAACTGATGGGTTTCTGGTGTCGCAACCTTGTAAATCCAGTTTGTGGGAGCAGAGGCCAGGTGGGTTTCTGTGAGTTCAAGCTCAGCCTAGTCTACAAAAGCAAGTGCCAGACTATCTGTCATTAAAAAAAAAAAAACAAACCAGATAAATCAGGTCACTGTCTATCGGATCACCGCTAGTTTTACGTCAACTTGATACAACCCTGATCGTTGATCGGAGTCTCAATTGGGGAACTTACTCCATTGGACTGGCCTGTGGCCATGTCTCGAGGATATTTCTTAACTTGCTGGGGATAGGGCCACAGCCCCACTGTGGTGTGGTGCCACCCCTGGGCAGGTGGTCCCTGTATTATTTAAGAAAGCAGCTACAGCATGGCCAAGGAGCGAGCCAGTAAACAGCATTCCGTCNTTTTTCCCCCCCCCCCCCCCCCCCCCCCCCCCCCGGTTTAAATTTTTTTTAAAAAAAAAAAAAAAAAAAAAAAATATTTAAAAAACAAGACTAAATATGACACTGTAATCTCGTAAGTACAAAGAACAAAATAATTCAGTTCAATGTTTACAATGTCTTGTTTTTTGTAGAGCTCATAAAATAAAATGTAATCAATAATTTGCTTAAATATTTTAAGAGATGAGTTATCAACTGAATCAATTGTCAACCCATTATTGGTTATGCCCAACACGTATTTTTATACAAATAATATATATAATCTTCTCCACATTGCCCCCACACACACAGCCCAGAGAAGAATTGGACTTGGCCAGGCATGGTGACACAAACATTCAAGTCTTTAAATCTCAGCTCTCAGGAAGCTGAGATAGGTGGACTCTGTGAGAGCAGGGTTGGACCCTGTTAGAAAAAACAATAGATTTATTTATTTATTATTATTTTTTAGCCTTTCTCCAGGCCTGCCACTTAAATTATTTTAAAAGTATGCTCAAATGACTGGGTTTGGTGTCGCAACCTTGTAATCCAGTTTGGAGAGCAGAGGCAGGTGGTTTTTCTGTGAGTTCAAGCTCAGCCTATCTACAAAAGCAAGTGCCAGACTATCTGTCGATTAAAAAAAAAAGTCTTTAACTCCAGTTCCAGGGGAATCTGATGCTCTCTTCTGACCTCCACGGCATTGCACAACATGGGTGCACCAGTCTACATGCAGACAGTACACTCATGAACATGAAAAATAATAAATAAATAAAAATAAAAAAATAATGTAGCATTGAAAAAATTGGATTAAGGGCTGAAGAGATGGCTCAGTGGTTAAGAGTGCCGACTGCTCTTGCAGAGGACCCGGGTTCATCCCCAGAACTCATAAGGCGGCTGAGAACCGTCTTTAACTCCAGTTCCAGGGGAATCTGACACCCTCTTCTGACCTCCGCGGCATTGCACAACATGGGTGCACAAACCTACATGCAGACAGTACATTCATACACATAAAAATAAATAAATACATAAATAATTGGATTAAAAAAAAAAAAACAGTTCCTAGCCGTCATGTGGATGTTGGGAATCGAACCTGGGTGCTCTCAACTGCTGAGCCATCTCTCCAGCCCCTGTTTGTATCTCTTACCATTGTTCTTTCCAGGTTAGATTTCTCAGGTCCTTGCATGTGCTATTTTTCATTTCATTGGTAAGGACATGGTACTTTTTTATTTTATTTTTATTTTTGTATGTGTATGAGTGTACTGTCTGCATGTAGGTGTGTGCACCCATGTCGTGCAATGCCGCGGAGGTCAGAAGAGGGTGTCAGATTCCCCTGGAACTGGAGTTCTCCTGGAATTGGAGTTACAGACGGTTCTTAGCCGCCATGTGGGTGCTGGGGATCGAACCTGGGTCCTCTGCAAGAGCGGTCTGTGCTCTTAAAAGCTAGGCTATCTCTCAGCCCCAGAACATGGTACTTTTGATGATGTTGCTACAACCCAAACTAATGGAATAAAAAGGCTAACTTTACTTGATGCCTACATTTGAGTACTGAACTTATTTTTTAATGTTTTATTTTTTATTTTTATTTTATGTGTATAGGTGTGATGCCCTAATGCTTGTAAGTACACCTGTGTCATGCAGTGCCTAAGGAGGTCAGAAGAGGGTGTTGGATCTCCTGGAACTGGAGTTATAAACTGAGAATTGTCCTCTGCAAGAGCAGCCAGTGTTCTTACCTGCTAAATCATCTCTCTAGTCGCTGTTTCTTTTTTTTTTTTTTTTTTTTTTTTTTTTTTTTTTCGAGACAGGGTCTCCCTGTAGCCCCAGCTGTCCTGGAATTTGTTCTGTAGACCAGGCTGGCCTTGAACTCACAAAGATCCGTCTGCCTCTGCCTCCCAAGTGCTAGGATTAAAGGCATGCACCACCACGCCCGGCTTAGTCTCTGTTTTTAAGTTTATTTTTATTATTATTATTATTAAACTTATCCCTAGGGGTTTGGGGTGGAGGGCATGCCATGGCACTTATGTGGAAGTTAGAAGACAACTGGTAGAAGTCACTTTTCTTATTCTGCCACGTGGGTCCTGGGGATGGAACAAAGGTTGTTAGGCTTGGTGGTAAGAGCCTTTACCTGCTGAGCTATCTCATCTAGTCCATTGGGGCTTAAAGTTTTTTATGTGCCTCTTTGAAGCAATTGCATTTTGAACATTCAGAATGTACCACATTTGTTCCTGAAGATATTGTTCCTGTTTGCCCAAACATTCTTGGGACTGACCTGCACAGTTCACTAAATATGTAAATTTGAGGTTAATCTAAAAGGGAATTTATCTGCCTGAATTAATATTTATCTGGTTAACTTCTTAGTGAGAAGTTGAATGTCATAAAACTTATGGAAGTTTAATTGATATATTGCTAGGCATGATGGCACAAGCCTTTAATCTTAGCACTTGGGAGGCAAATGGTGGGGGGATCGCTGTGAGATCTAGGCTAACCTGGTAGCGAGTTCCAGGCCCCTCAAACAACAAAAACTCCACAAACAAAACTAGAATTCTGATATGCTTTTAATTTTTTAGATGTCATATCTTGTTGGGTGAAGGGCCAGGAAAGGCTCCTAGGGAGTATAATTGTACCCCATCCTGTTACAAATGCTGCTATGGATTCCAGGAGTTGTGCAGATATGCTCTGAGCAAAGATGCGAAGCTCTTACATGGCTTTAAATAATTGGATCATTTGGAAATCCGAATTTTTAACTGTCGAGTTGCCTTTTTTTTTTTTTTTTTTTTTGGTTTTT
>VZQC01015004.1:5926862-5940308 GCA_009823505.1 Rhizomys pruinosus
TTTTTGTCTTTTCGAGACAGGGTCTCCCTGGATAGCCCCAGCTGTCCTGGAACTCACTCTGTAGACCAGGCTGGCCTTGAACTCACAAAGATCCACCTGCCTCTGCCTCCCAAGTGCTAGGATTAAAGGCGTGCGCCACCAGGCTCTCTTTCTTTAGCTTTAACTGAGCACAGCCATCACAAGGAAGTTGAACAGAATGATATTCATGACCGGGAGAAAACATTCTTCACAGTGGTGGCTACTAAACTGGATTCTAAATTTCACATTTCTATCTTTAACTCTTGAGTTTCCTATCTGTGCACTTACTTTTGTATAAAACAGGTCAAAAGAAAGATCTGCAAGTCTGAATGACAAATCTCACCACTCAGGAGACAGAGGCAGGCAGATCTCTGTGAGATAGAGGCCAACATGTTCTACCTAGCAAGTTCCAGGCCAGCTGGGGCTACAGAGAGACCCTGTCTCAAAAGAAAACCCAAAACAATAAAAAAGACCCCAAATCACAATAAGTATGACTTGGGATAGATTCGTTCCATACATTTTTAGAGTAGCAAAGCTCACAGCCATGTCTTACCATTGAAACCATCTCAGATGGCCTATAGTGAAGTCAAATACCCAAACTGGAAACAAAAAACATGGCTGTTTAAAAATCTCTACGTTTTCATCTAGAGATATGTGTGCTCTGTGGTGGCTGAACAAAATTTGACATACTTGGAGGCATACTGAATTGTAATATGCTTATTATGAGTATTCCATCCCTCCATCCTTCCCTGTCATTTTGAGACAGAGTCTATAACGCAGGCTGGCCTCAAACTGTTAGTTTCCCAGTCTCAGCCTCCTGGTGGATTTTCCTGTTTTTCAGATGACAAATGGTAAGTTCTTGGTGATACAGAAAATTCAAACTGGACATTTATTTATTTTTATTTTATTTTTTGGGGGGGTTCTTTTCTAGACAGAGTCTCCCTATAGCCCCAGCTGTCCTAGAAGATCAAGAATTGGATTTGTAAAAATATATTCTGAAAAAGTTTCATCTTTAAAAAAAAAAAACGATTGTATCTTAATAGTTCTTTTGATGACACAGTCTTAGAAAGAGGACCTTTAAAATAGAATGACAAAACTAATATTTAAAACATTGATTACTATATGTGGCAAAAAAATAAAAGTAGCTTTTATATAACTTCAATTTCTTGCAGAATGTGTTTGGAGAAATGAATATTACCACAGGGGAAATCCATTTACTCTTAGTTTAAAAAGAATGCACAGGAGACCTCCCTCCCCACAAATACCCTTTTGCTGTCCTTTCACACATTTAGGAGCTGCTGACCTTTAATTTTCTTTGCTTCCTTCTCATGAGTCACATGTTTTTCTATTGAAGGTGAAGTTAGGCAGAATTTTAGGGTATTTCCTTTAGTGTTTCAGGACCCATGCCTTCACAGACATTTCTAGGGATGACTCCTAAAGTTGTTTCAGTCCTTGCCAGAGCGCCTTCTCTTCTTTTGGTCTTTTGGAGACAGGGTCTCCCTGTAGCCCCAGCTGTTCTGGAACTAGCTATATAGACCAGACTGGCCTTGAACTGGCAGAGATCCACCTACCTCTGCCTCCCAAGTGCTAGGATTAAAGGCGTGTGCCACTACACCCTGCTGCACCTTCTAACCTAAGGGCTAAGTTATTAAACAGTGCCTTCATGGTGAAGTTTCATCTCCTCCTTTTCATTGTTATGAGTGTGCCTCAGGCTGACCTGAGTTCGTAATCCTCCTGCCTTAGTCTCCTGAGTGCTGGGATTGCAGCCATTTGTATCAGGTTTGGCTATTTGTTTGGAAAAGGTAAATCTGATTTATATGTTAGTGATATTATTTATCTTTATTTTAAAAATATTTCAAGATTAGAGACTGAGGAAAACTGATGTTTTTATCTTAGGGCAGTGACTACTCATGGGAATGAAAGGGTATCTTTAGGTAGAAATATCTGTAGTCAGGAAAGTATTTGTAGGTATTTGTATTTTTTTCCAAATATTGTTCTCTTTAGTTAAATTATTGGTGTAACACACACACACAAACACAAAATTTAAAGCCTGATTTATTACATACTTTGGTTGCAGGACAAAGAAATCAAATAGGAAACTAGGCTGGAAGATTTCTCCCTGCTGACTAGCTCTCATAGTGCTGGAAGGCTCAGTGCAGGGAGAATTGTCATCAAAAGTCACTGTGGATCCTATATACAAGAATACTGACCACTAGACAAGAAGAGCCCGCTGATGCACTAGTGGCAAAGCTAGTATGGGGGTAACCAACCGATTTCTGATTGGATTTGATGCCTGCTCCACAGAAGGGATTCATTTCTGGGACTGTAAACCTGATCAAAAGCTTATGTTCTGGGCTGGAGAGATGGCTCAATGCTTAACAGCACTGACTGCTCTTGCAGAGGACCAGGGTTTGATTCCCAGCACCCACATGACAGCTAAGAACTGTCTATAACTCCAATTCCGGGGGGGAATCTGACACCTTCTTCTGACTCCATGGGCATTGCACGACACGGGCACACTTATACACATGCAGGCAATACATTCATACACAAAAATAAAAAAAATTTAAAAAGCTTATGGTTGGGAACTCTTAGACTAGTGGGGACCTACTGCAGTTGTTTTGTTAAATGGACATTGATGTGCCTGTCAAATTGCTTTCTAAGTGTTTATGCCCATAGAAGAGTGTTGGGGTCAGCTTTTCAGAAAAGGTTTCACTTTTGCGGTGGTCAGTAGTGAGAGACTTGTTACTGGTCAGAGTACAGAGAATAAATGACTGTTGAATGACCAGCCATAAATGGAGTATTTATTTTTTATTTATTTTTTATTTTTTTGGTCTTTTTGAGACAGGGTCTCCCTGTAGCCCCAGCTGTCCTGGAACTCTCTCTATAGACCAGGCTGGCCTTGAACTCACAAAGATCTGCCTGCCTCTGCCTCCCAAGTGCTGTGATTAAAGGCGTGCGCCACCACGCCCAGCAGATGGAATATTTATATCACTCCCTCCAGGGTTCAGAGACCATTATGGAAGAAGAGGAGAGGGGTAGACTTTCTAGGTATGACATGGCCTGGCTGTTGTGCTCTTGAATTTGCAGCAGCTGTGAGTACCTGTACAAGAGCTGCTCAATATTGGGTTCATCAATACCATGTCATGGAAAGGGGAGGATCTATATGCAGCTAATTGTTCATGGGGCACGGAGAGACATTTGTTTAGTGGTATAGCCATTGGTAATGTGCCCATCCTCCTGTAAACAAACTCACCCAAATAAATAATCATAATGAAATTCATACAATTGAAAAAAAAAAAGCCACAGAGGTCTCAACCAGGCTTCAGTGGATAGTTCCAAAACCATTGTCAGATGATTCTGCTAAAACTCTTTGAAAAGAACAAACAGCAGCAACAAAAATATCATGAATGTAGAAGGGGGCTTTTAGGGAGGACAGTAGGTAACAGTGGGAGGAAGACTTTGGTGTGTGTGGGTTACAGTCACAATGCATGTTATACATGTATGAAATTGTCAAAAGCTAAAAAAGAAAACATGAAAGTAGCCAGCGGCACACACCTTTAATCCCAGCATTCAGGAAGCAGAAGCAGGCAGATCTCTGCTAAATCGAGGCCAGCTTAGTTTAAATAGCAAATTCCAGGCTAGCTGGGGCTACAGAGAGACCCTGTCTCAAAAAAAAACCAAACCAAAACCAAACTCTCCCAAACCATGAAAGTAGACAGGGCGCTAGTTCAAGATTAGTGGGAGTAGGAGGCAGTAGAGAGAATAATGGGGTTGTAAATACGATAAAAATATATGTACATTGAGACTAGAGAGATGGCTCAGTGGTTAAGAGTACTGACTGCTCTTTCAGAGGACCTGGGTTCGATTCCCACCACTGACATGGCAGCTAACAACCATCCATAACTTCAGGTTGAGGTGGAATCTGAGTCTTTCTTCTCACCTCTGTGGGCATTGTACAACATGAATGCACTTACATGTAGGCAATACACTCATACACACTAAAATAAAGTATTAAAATATGTATGTATAACAATTTCAAAATAAAACCCACTATTATATATAATTAATATATGCTAATAAACATTTTTATTTGGAAGTAGTTTTAGAATATTCTTTTTTTAATTTTAATTTTTGTCTTTTTGAGACAAAAAACCCCAGCTAGCCTGAAACTCACTGTGTAGATCAGGCTTGCCTTGGATCCACCTGCCTCTGCTGGGATTAAAGGCCTGGCTTTTAGAATTTTTTTTTTTTTTTTTGGTCTTTTCGAGACAGGGTCTCCCTGTGGTCCCAGCTGTCCTGGAACTTTCTCTGTAGACCAGACTGGCCTTGAACTCACAAAGATCTGCCTGCCTCTGCCTCCTGAGTGCTAGGATTAAAGGCATGCACCACCACACCGGGCTAAAATATTCTTAATGGACTAATTTATTTAGTTGGTCTAGCTTTGCTTTGGAAGCAGACTGTCCTGAGTAATGAACCTCATATTCTTGCTGCTTCCTCTCTCACCTCTTCATTTTTCTTTTTGGGAAGAAATAGATGTATACTTGCAATAACCAAGACATGTAATGTTTAGGTCATGGGTTGCATCAAAGAAGGAAATATTGGGGCTGGAGAGATGGCCTAGCTGTTAAGAGCGCCGACCGCTCTTACAGAGGACCCGGGTTCGATCCCCAGCACCCACCTGGCGGCCGAGAACCCTCTGAAACTCCAATTCCAGGAGAACTCCAGTTCCAGGGGAATCCGACACCCTTTAAAAAAAAAAAGGAAATATTTTGGTGATTAAGAACTTAAATTTTTTACTAGTTCAGCAGTTAAATAAGAAAGCTAAAATAAAGGTTTCGATCTTATTTCAGCTGGTACTTGTTGCACAGATAGTGAGTTACAGATCAAAAGATGTAGGTAGTTATGAGACCCTGAGTGGTCAAGGATGGTGAGTGAGAAGAAAGGCTAGGAAGACAAGTCAGAATGATCAAGGCAGCGCTGGGCATGATGTGAAGACTCTTGAAAATGAAGTTACCAGAAACCAAAGCCACACAAAACTTAAAACAGCAGAAAAGCTGATGTCTGGTGTTGGAACTTATTCCTGCATCTATATCATAGGCATACAGTCCAGAGCTTAGAACCTTTCCATTATTTTTCCATGTTACCTAGTTTCAACTCTGTGCGGACACTAAATTAGGAGGGTATCATACTCTTCCTGTTCATTCCTGTATTTTTTTATTAATTTTTATTTATTTCTGTATGTGTATAAATATACTATCTGCATGCAAGTCTGTGCACCCGTGTCATGCAATGCCGCGGAGGTCAGAAGAGGGTCTTGGATTCCCCTGGAACTGGAGTTCTCCTGGAATTGGAGTTTCAGAGGGTTCTCGGCCGCCATGTGGGTGCTGGGAATCGAACCTGGGTCCTCTGTAAGAGCGGTCGGTGCTCTTAACCGCTAGGCCATCTCTCCAGCCCCATTCCTGTATTTTTATTCACACCCACAATTGTTTTCCTAGATTTTTTTAGACTCACATCCTACCTTTTTATTAGACTGAGTTCCCTTCTCTCTCACTTAATATGTTGAGAGTATTTATTATAAATTGCTGTTTGATTTAGTTGAGTGGGTTTTTTGTTGTTGTTTTTTGTTTTTTGGTCTTTTTGAGACAGGGTCTCCCTGTAGCTCTGGCTGTCCTGGAACTCACTCTGTAAACCAGGCTGGCCTCGAACTCACAGAGATCCGCGTGCCTCTGCCTCCCAAGTGCTAGGATTAAAGGCGTGCACCACCACGCCCAGCATTTATTTATTTCTGTATGTGTACCAATGTACTGTCTGCATGCAAGTTTGTGCACCTGTGTCGTGCAATGCCACGGAGGTCAGAAGAGGGTGTAGGATTCCCCTGGAACTGGAGTTCTCCTGAAATTGGAGTTTCACATGGTTCTCTGCCGCCATGTGGGTGCTGTGGATCGAACCCGGGTCCTCTGTAAGAGCGGTTGGTGCTCTTAACTGCTAGGCCATCTCTCCAGGCCCTAGTTGAGTGTTTTATATTTGCTAGTTTTGCATTGTTATGACCATAATATCCGGCAGAAAACTTAAGGGAGGAAAGGTTTCTTTGTGCTTTTAAAGTGTTTAATTTCATCATGGTATGAGTGGGGGGGGGGTATAGTGGAACAGTTCATTCATGGTGGTAGGAGTATGTGGCCAGAACCAGCAGCGAGGCTAGAACCTTCAAAGGTGTGTTCCCAGAGACCTACCGCTGCCACCTAGGCCCTATCTCCTAAAGGTTCCACCAACTTGCAAAATAGTGCCACCAGCTAGGGACCAAGAATGTAAAACATGAACCTCTAAGGGGACCAGATTCAAACCATGATATGCACTTTTTTGCACCTTTGATGATCAGATGGTTTTCTTATTGAATCTGATAATGTGATTACATTACATTGATGAACTTTGTATATATATGTATGAGTATATCTGTATATGTATGTGGAGGCCAGAGGTTGCTGTCAGGAGTCTTCTTGACTTCTCTCCACCTAATTTTTTGAAGACTGGGTTCCTCACAGAAACTGGAGTTCACTAGTTTAGCTAGGCTGACTGGCCAGCAATCCCCAGGGAACTTGTCTCCACCTCTATGGTGCTGGAATTGCAGGCAGGTAATCCCATGCCTACCTTTTAGGTGGGTACTGGGGATATGAATATCCTAATGCTTGCATAGCATGCCCTACCAACTGAGCCATCTTCCCAGCCCATTGAGTTTTGGATGTTGATTCCATCCTATTTCCCTGGAATAAAGTCTCCTTGGTTTTGATACAGTGCTGTGTAAAGACTTTGACATGTATGTTCTAGAGAAATTGGTCCGAGGGGTGTTTTGTTTTGATTTTTGGTACTGTATTTGTTCAAGCCTCAAAAAATGAGTTGGGAAATGTTTCCTCCCCTTTCTATGAGAGAGTATGTAGAATTATATATTTTTCTTAAATCGTTGGTAGGATTAACAGTGAAGCATTTAGGTTTTTTTTTTTTTTTCTGGCAGTTTATAACCACAGATTGACTTTGTTTTATGGATATGGTTACTCAGATGAGCTTGTTTTTGTACTTTGTGTTCTCTACGAATTGGTCTATTTCATCTCAAGCTGTCAAGTTTAGGTTGAGATGTGTTCATGGTCTTTTTGGTTAGTTTTTACAAAGAACTAGCACTTGCCTCTGTTTGGTTGTCTCTGTGTTTCTGTTGTCTGTCCTATGCATTTCTTCTTCGGTTTCAGTATTTCCTTCTG
The DNA here is from genome assembly GCA_009823505.1 of Rhizomys pruinosus. Lineage (NCBI taxonomy): Eukaryota > Metazoa > Chordata > Mammalia > Rodentia > Spalacidae > Rhizomys > Rhizomys pruinosus. The sequence continues at coordinate 5,934,131 of VZQC01015004.1, forward strand.
TTTGATTTTGGTTTAATTTGCTTTTAAAAAAAATAATTGCTTAAGGTAGAAGCTTAGTAATTTTAGGTCTTCTTACCTATATGCTTAAAACTGTAAATTTTCTACTCAACATTTTAACTGTAACTCATAAAATTTGATCTTTTTACTTTTTTGTTGTTGTTGTTAATTTGTTTTGATATTTTGAGACAGGTTCACCCTGTATCTCCAGCTGGCCCGGAACTTGCTGTGTAGAACAGATTGGCCTCAGTCTTACAGAGATCCACCTGGCTCTGCCTCCTGGGTGCTGGGATTAAAGGTATGTGCCACCACACTTGCTTGCTTATTTATTTATTTATTTATTTATTTATTTATTTATTTATTTATTTATTTATTTATTTATTTGAGATAGGGTTTTCCTCTAGCCTCAGCTGGCCTATAATTCACTGTAAACCAGGCTGGCTTCAGTGTTGGAGAGATTGGCCTGCCTCCACCTCTGCCTCTGTCTCTCTGCCTCTCTCTCTGCTTCTCTCTCCCCTCTCTCTGCCTCTCTCTCTGCTTCTCTCTCTCCTCTCTCTGCCCCTCTCTCTCTGCCTCTCTCTCTGCCCCTCTCTCTGCCCCTCTCTCTGCCTCTCTTTCTGCCCCTCTCTCGGCCTCTCTGCCTCTCTCTCTCTCTGTCTCTCTCTGCCCCTCTCTTTCTGCTTCTCCCTCTGCCTCTGTCTCTGCTTCTTTCTCTGCCTCTCTCTGCCTCTCTCTCTGCCTCTCGCTCTCTGCCCCTCTCTCTCTGCCCCTCTCTTCTCTGTCTCTGTCTCTCTCTGCCTCTCTGCCTCTCTGCCTCTCTCTGCCTCTCTCTCTGCCCCTCTGTCTCTGCCTCTGTGTTGGGATTAAAGGCATGTAGTACCATGTCTGGCTAAAATTTGATATATTTTTATTTACCTGCAAATATTTTTAAAAAATCATCTTTATACCCATGGGTTATTTAGACATGTAGTCTATTACTTAATATTTAAATATTAAGTATTCAAATTTATATTGTTTTTATTTTTTTTATATCTTCAAGCAGGCACAGGAAGCCGAGCCATGTTTTTGAATTTTTAAGGTTTATGTTTTTGTATACTTGAAGAAAATGTTTATTGGGCTGTCATTATGTAGAGTGACCTATGTACATGCCACCGAGTCTGAATTAGATGAGAATGCTTTGGTGCTCATGTATGTCCTTTCTGATTCCCTGCCTGCTTATTTTGCCAGTTCTAAGATCAGACTGTTAAAAATCTGTAACTGTAGCTCTTGATTTGTCTGTGTCCTGTGTCAGAGATTTCTGCCCACTTTTACCACATTTATTTTGAAGCTTGATTTCAGATGATTACCTAAAGTTTCCCCACCTCATGGTGGGGATGTGAGAAAGAGGAAGAGACCAGGGTCTCATAGTCCTCAGAGAGCACACCCCCAGTCCTTTAACTCCACAACTAGGCCCCACCTATCAACATTTCTGTCACTTCCTGATAGCACAGAGCTAAGATGTAGCCTCTAAGGGTGTGTGTGTGTGTGTTCATGTGTGTAGCCTCTAAGGGTGTGTGTGTGTTCATGTGTGTTCATGTGTGATCATGTGTTCCAGAACCTTTGTCTTCTTGGAGAATTGTTCCCTTCATCATTCTTGAATTGCCCTCCTAATTCTTCTACTTCAGAAGTTTACTTCGTAATTAATTTGGTTATACAAGCTTTCTTTAAAAAATTTTTCTGCTGGGTGTGGTGGCATACGCCTTTAATCCTAGCACTTGGGAGGCAGAGGCAGGCGGATCTTTGTGAGTTCAAGGCCAGCCTGGTCTACAGAGTTAATTCCAGGTCAGCTGGAGCTACAGGGAGACCCTGTCTCAAAAAGACAAAAAAAAAATTTTTTTTTCTTTAAAATTAAAAAAAAAATTATTTTAGGTATATGAGTGTTTTGCCTGCATTTATTTACCAAGAAAAGGGTATCACATCCCCTGGAACTGGAGCTATGGTTATAAGACACTGTAAGTAGGAAATTCCTAGGGTGCTAAGAAATGAATCCAGGTCCTATGGAAGAGCAGCGAGTGCTCTTAACCATCATGCCATCTCTCTAACCCTACTAGCTTTTTTCTCAATTAAAAAATATTTATTACTTTTTTTTTTTTTTTTTTTGTCTTTTTGAGACATTCTCCCTATAGCCCCAGCTGTTCTAGAACTCACTTTGTAGACTAGGCTGGCCTTGAACTCACAGAGATCCACCTGTCTCTGTCTCCCCAGTGCTGGAATTAAAGGCATGCACCGCCACACCCAGCTTTTTTTTCTTCTTCTTTTTCTTTTTTGAGACAAGGTCTCCCTGCAGCCCCAGCTGGCCTAGAACTCACTCTGTAGACCAGAAGTGCCTTGGACTCACAGAGATCCACCTGCCTCTGCCTCCCAGGTGCTGGGGTTAAAGGTGTGTGCCATCATGCCTGGCTGTATTTATTACTTTTTAATTTTATATGTATGAGTCTAGCCTGCATGTATGTAAGTGGACCCATGCTGTGGAATGCTCACGGAAGTCAGAAGAGGGCATCAAATTCCCCTGGAACTGGAGTTACTGATAGTTGTTTGCTACCATGTGGGTGCAGGGAATCAAACCCAGGTCACTTAACCAATGAGCCATCTCTCTAGCCCTATAATTTTTTTCAACTTTTACAATCTTATATTGTGTGTGTGTGTGTGTGTGTGTGTGTGTAAAGACACAGCTTGACCTTTGTTTTCTGTTCAGTGTGTGTATGTACACGTTTATACATGTCCGCATGCCCAGGTGCCCATGTGGAGGCCAGAGGATGACATCAGGTGTTTTTTTTGTTTTTTTGTTTTTTTGTTTTTGTCTTTTCGAGACAGGGTCTCCCTGTAGCCCCAGCTGTCCTGGAACTTGCTCTGTAGACCCTGCTGGCCTTGAACTCACAAAGATCCACCTGCCTCTGCCTCCCAAGCGCTAGGATTAAAGGTGTGTACCACCACGCCCAGCCGACATCAGGGGTTTTTTATTGCTGTCCCACTCATCTGAGTCAGGGCCTATCACTGAACCTGGGACTGGCTCACTAGTTCCACTGTTTGGATCCTCCTGTTCTGCTTCCCTCTACCCTCTACTGTGGCCCCAGCACAGAGATTATAGGTGAGTGCCACTGTTTCTAGCTTTTTACATGGATGCTATGGATCATTTCCTCATGCTTGCACAGCAAGCACTTTACTAAGCCATATTCCTAGCCCCTAGTCTTGTTTCTTAACTGTTGTGTTTAGGCTGTTCACTTTTTTATTTTATTTTATTTTATTATTATTTTTTGTATGTGTATGAGTGTACTGTCTGCATGTAGGTCTGTGCACCCGTGTCATGCAATGCCTTGGAGGTCAGAAAAGGGTCTCAGATTCCCCTGGAACTGGAGTTCTCCTGGAATTGGAGTTACAGACGGTTCTTAGCTGTCATGTAGGTGCTGGGGATTGAACCCAGGTCCTCTGCAAGAGCAGTCGGTGCTCTTAACCGCTAGGCTATCTCTCCAGCCCCAATGCTGTTCACTTTTAAAGTGATTATTAGCCAGGTATCATGGTATAGGCCTTTAATTCTAGCAGAGGCAGGAGGATCTCTGAGATGGAGGCCCCTGGTCTAGAGGAGGAGTTCCAGGCCAATTAGGAGTATAGTGAGATCCTATCTCAAACAGCTCCAAAATCAACAAAAACAAAAAAATCAAAGTGATTATTGGATCCAATGATGGTGTATCTATAATTTTAGCACTCAAAAGATGAAGATTGGAAGAACTTGTAATAATGTGATTACTTGAACTTGAACCCAGGGAGGGAGGGAGAAAGGAAGGAAGGAGGGAAGGAAGGAAGGAGGACAGGAAGGAGGGAGGGAAGGAAGGAGGGAGGAAAGGAAGGAGGGAAGGAGGGAGAGGAAGGGAACAGAAAAGAAGGAAAGAAAAATAGGGCTGGGAAGATGGCTCATTGGGTAAAGTGCAAACTGTGCTGGTGTGAGGACTAGAGTTGGCATCTCCTGCACCTATGTAAATGCCAGGTGGACATGCCAGTCCATCCTGTAATTCCAGCACTGAGGAGTTTGAGCCAGGAGCCAGGAGCCAGGAGCAAAGCAAGCAGCAGGCTAGCTAGACTATGGGAATAAGTTGGTTCTGAATTCAGATGAGAGTAAGAGGGATGGCAATAGACGAGAACTATTGAGGAAGACACTGGAAGTCAGCCTCTGGAGTCCACATGCATGGCACCCATGTATGTGTGAACACATGCATGAATACCACATGGAAAAACTGTGATTGTTAATATGGTAGATCAAAGCCTATTATCTTTACTTGTGTTTGGTTTATTCTACTTTCTGTGGTATAAATTGAACTTTTAAGACAATTCTGCAGCTGGGTGTGGTGGCACACACCTTTAATCCCAGCACTCGCCAGGCAGAGGCAGGCGGATCTCTGTGAGTTCAAAGCCAGCCTGGTCTGCAGAGTGAGTTCCAGGCCAGCTGGGACTACAGGGAGACCTTGTCTCAAAAATAAAAAAATAAAATAAAATCTGCCTAGTCTATTGATTTTTTTTTTTTATATTTGGCTTCTTAAAAATTATTTTATTTATTTATTTATTTATTTATTTATTTATTTATTTATTTATTTATTTTTATGAATGTTCTGTCTGCATGTAGGTCTGTGCACCCGTGTTGTGCAATGCCACGGAGGTCAGAAGAGGGCGTCGGATTCCCCTGGAACTGGAGTTAAAGACGATTTTCAGCTGCCATGTGGGTGCTGGGGATCAAACCTGGGCCCTCTGTAAGAGCAGTCGGCGCTCTTAACCGCTAGGCCATCTCTCCAACTCCTTATATTTGTTTTTGTTTTATTTATTTTTTATTTTTTATTCTTGGTATTTTTGAAACAGGGTCTCCCTTTAGTCTCAGCTGGCCTGGAGTTCACTATGTAGACCAGGCTGGCCTTGAACTCACAAAGATCCGCCTGCCTCTGCCTCTGGAGTGCTGGGATTAAAGGCGTGCACCACCACGCCTGGCTTATATTTGTTTTTAAAAATGTGATGGTTGCCTTTGTGTTTCAATCCACATTTTTGTTTACTTGTTGCTTATTTAGAGACAGTATCTCAGCTATGAGCCCAGGTTGGGCTCCAACTCTGCTTCAGCTTCTCCAGTCCTGGAGTTAGAGGTGTATACCATCATTCCTGGCTACAGTATACACTTTAAAATTATTTGAATTTGCTTTCAAATATTTTACCACTTTACATGTAGTGTGCCATCAGAGTATGTTCCACATCCTTTCCTCACTTCTTTGCATCATGTATGCATACATTAGATATCCTTGTACATCCTTACTCCTTTAAGCAGTTATGTTTTAGAGTACTTACTGCAAAAATAAAATTTTTATCTTATTTATTCCTCATTTTGTAGATTCAAACTCCTAATGGTCATGTATTTTTCTGCTTTGAAGAACTTCCCTTATTATTTCTCACAGGGTAGTTTTGCTGGTGGTGAATTTGTTTTTTGTCTATGAAAATACTTCTTTGCCCGTGAAGGGTACCTCACTAGGTATGCAGTGTTGGGTAGGCAGTTCTGCCACTTTAGTCATCACCATCACCATCATCTTGCAAAGCTGGCCTGGAGGGTGTTTGATTGCTGTCATCATTCTGTATGCCAGACGTGCTTCCTGTAGCTGCTTTCAAGAGCCTTCTATCTGCTGTTGGCTGCCCATAATTGGACCATGAATCACCTACACTTGTTTTTTGGAGAATTTATCTTTTCACAATTTTTATCTGTAATTTGATACCTCATTACTAATTTTGGTAGGTTCTCAGCCATTTACCTGTTGTTCTGTTACTCTGTGCTCTGACTTTGACTTCATTTGTGTACGTGTGTAACTGCTTGATATTTCCCACATCTCTTAGATGTTTTCCTAGTAGGAGAGTTCCCTTTCCTCTCCACAGTTCAGGCAGTTTTTTGCTAGCCTTCTTTCAAGTGTACGCATTCTTTTTTCAGTGGCTTGGAATCTGCCGTTTGCATATGGTGCTTGTTAAAGCCATTCCTTCCTTGTTACTGTGTTGTGCAGTGCCAAAGGAAGTTAGAAAAGGGCATCGGGTTTTGAGATCTGAGCCCAGCGGCTGAAGAGCACCCCCCCCCCCCCCCCCCCCCCCCCACAGCAGCAAGGGACCAGCCGCGGACGCGCGCCACGAC
>VZQC01015004.1:5950961-5970370 GCA_009823505.1 Rhizomys pruinosus
TTTTTTTTTTTTTTTAATTATTATTTTATGGGTATGAGTGTACTGTCTCCATGTAGGTAGGTGCACCCGTGTCATGCAGTGCTTCAGAGGTCAGACGAGGGTGTTGGATTCCCCTGGAACTGGAGTTAAAGATGGTTCTGAGCTGCCATGTGAGTGCTGGGAATCAAATCAGGGTCCTCTCTGCAATAGCAGCCAATGCTCTTACCGCTGAGCCATCTTGCAAGGCCAGGCCAGGCCCCAGCTGATCTCTTGTATAGCCACAGTGGAAACAGCTCTCAGCTCTCGTAGTCTCTGGGAAGCCTATGAGATTTACTTTAGGCAACAAAGGGGCCAACTGGGTGATTGATTGCATTGTTAAGTTAGTTTCTAGTGATAATTATGTCATGTACATGTGAGTTTTATCTGGTGCTTTATCAGGGAATTTGTAGTGACTCCAGTGTTCTGGGTTCATACCTTCACCTTTCAGTGACCCATTCCTTGCTATGCCTCTTTATTATTTTTATTTTATGTGTATGAGTATATTACCTGTGGGTAGGTAGGTGTACCTGTGTCATGCAGTGCTTCAGAAGGTCAGAAGAGGACTTCAGATCTCCTGGAACAGGAGTTACGGATGGTTGTTAGCAGCCATGTAGGTGCTGGGAATCAAACTCAGGTCCTCTGTAAGGACAGCCAGTGCTTTTAACCACTGAGCCATCAGTCTAGTCCCCTCAGTTCTTTTTAAATTTTATTTATTTTTGTAAGTGTATGAGTGTATTGTCTGCATGTAGGTTTGTGCACCCGTGTCGTGCAATGCCACGGAGGTCAGAAGAGGGTCTCAGATTCCCCTGGAACTGGAGTTCTCCTGGAATTGGAGTTACAGACGGTTCTTAGCCGCCATGTGGGTGCTGGGGATTGAACCGGGGTCCTTTGCAAGAGCAGTCGGTGCTCTTAACCACTAGGCTATCTCTCCAGCCCTCAGTTCTTCCTTTTTACCCTTTTCTGAATTACTACAACTCCCTTACTTAATTTCTCTGTTTATAGTCTTTCCTCCTTCTAATGTCCTGGTATTAGTCACTGCTTATATCTTCAAAGTCTTACAGCATCTATTAAGTAAAATTTTTTATGACTTAGACCTCTTTTGCCTATGAATTGGGGGCGTAACTATCTTGCAGAGTTATGAGGGTTAGAAATAATGCAGGTGAGTCACCTCTGTGCATTTTGTTGCCTGCCATGTGTAGTACTCATTAAATAATTGTCAGCATTTGAAGCCTTTGACTGTAAGCCTTGGATCCATTCACTCTTACTTCCCTCCCTCAAAAAATCTGCATCACCAATAGGGTCCTCTAGCCTCTTTACTGGCCCCTAGATACTATGCCATGATTTTTTTGCTTTGGGGCTGGAAATTTTGGCCCATGTATATATTTCCTAATTTTAATTTTTACTTTATATGTATGAGTATATTGCCTACATGTATGTAAGTGCACCCATGTCATGCAGTGTCCACGGAGGTCAGAAGAGGGCATCAGATCCCTGGGAACTGGAGTTAAGGTTGTTAGCCTCCATGTGGGTATTGGGAACGGAACCTGGGTCCTCTACAAGAACACACACAAGCACACATACACACACACACACACACACACACACACACACACACACACACACACGTGTGCCAGAGAACAACCCAAAGTGTCATTCCTCAGGTGCCAACTTGTTTTTGAGAGAGTCTCTGACTGGCCTGGAACTCACCATGTTACCTGGTGCAAGCCCCAGGGATCCACCTGTCCCCACCTCTCTAGTTTTGGGGTTAGAAGTTTGCCGTCCTGGGGCTGGAGAGATGGCTCAGTGGTTAAGAGCACTGACTGCTCTTCCAGAGGACCCAGGTTCGATTCCCAACACCCACATGGCAGCTAAGAATCGTCTTAGGCCAGGTGAGGTGGTACACACCTTTAATCCCAGCACTCAGGAGGCAGGTGCAGGGGGATCTCTATGAGCCCTAGGCCAACCTGGTCTATATAACAGTGAGCTCCAGGCCAGCTGGGACTAAAGGGAGACCCTGTGTCAAAAAGGTGCAAAAAAAAAAAAGTTTGCAGTCCCATACCTGGCATGGGAATTTTGGGTATCAAACTCCAGTCTTTGTACTTTACTGATTGAGCTGTCTCCCCTCTCTCTAGGTTAGCTCTTTTTTTTTTTTTTTTTTTTTTGGTCTTTTTGAGACAGGGTCTCCCTGTAGCCCCAGCTGTCCTGGAACTCACTCTGTAGACCAGGCTGGCCTTGAACTCACAAAGATCCGCCTGCCTCTGCCTCCCAAGTGCTAGGATTAAAGGCCTGCACCGCCATGCCCGGCTCTAGTTTAGCTCTTAATTGCAAATAGGTAATAGTTCTTGATTGCATTGTGCTTTTCTTATTTTTTTTTTGTTTTATTTTGTTTTGATTTTGAGAAAGGGTCTATCTAAGGCTTGGAACTCCTTATATAGATTAAGCTGGCCTTGAACTCACCAAGATCTTGCCTCTGCCTCCCAAATCCTGGAATTAAAGATGTATACAACCATACCTGACATGTTGTTCTTATTTTTAAGAGTATGAACCTTGTTTTCTATCCAAAAGTATGAGTTCCTTGAGCGTAAGACCATATTTAGTCTGCATAATGCGATGTACAGATTTTCTTGGATACTCCTCTACTAAATTGTGTCTCTGGTAATGGCTGTTAGTTTTCTAGGAAAATTTCAGTTTTGGTGCATTTGATTTTCAGTTGTACATGTATTTTAGAATTTCCCTCTTTCCTCTTTCCCCTTCTCTTCCTTCTTCCTTCCTTCTTCCCCTCTTCCACATCTTTTATTTATTTATTTATTTATTTTTTATTTTTTATTAATTTCTGTACGTGTATGAATGTACTGTCTGCATGCAAGTCTGTGCACCCGTGTCGTGCAATGCCGCGGAGTTCAGAAGAGGGTGTCGGATTCCCCTGGAACTGGAGTTCTCCTGGAATTGGAGTTTCAGACGGTTTTTAGCCGCCATGTGGGTGCTGGGGATCGAACCCGGGTCCTCTGCAAGAGCGGTTGGCGCTTTTAACCGCTAGGCCATCTCTCCAGCCCAATTTGAGATAGGGTCTCATTGTGGAACTCATAGGTGGCCCAGATCAGCCTGAGGTTGTGGTCCTCCTAAGTGTTGGGTTTATAAGTGTGAACCACCATGCCTATCTTTAGATTTACCTTTGAATGCCAGATTGCAGTTACAATGTTAGAGGCTCCTCAAAAAATATTTATGAAGTTGTAGTGTTTCCTGTGTATCCTTTTTGGGGGGTCTTTTTTGAGACAAGGTCTCCCAGCTGGCCTGGAACTTGATATCTACATATCAAGTTCAAGACCAGGCTGGCCTTGAACTCACACAGATCTGCCTCTGCCTCTCAAGTGGTAGATTTAAATTGTGCATCACCATGCCCAGCCTTGAAAGATAAAATTTTAATTTTTTGTGTATGTATTCAGTCTTTTCCTGTGTCTGTAACAGGCAGGATTCCCTCTTAGTTTCTCACTTGATTCTTGTGCTTGCTTTTCAGCTTTTCCTAAAAGGACTCCTGTACCCCCTGGAAGAGCTCGAGGAAGAACAGTGAAGGCAAGTCTACAGCCCCTCATAGCCAATGAAGAGTTAACTTGGTTTGTGCCACAAAGTCTTGTCTAGCATAACTGTCAGTAAACAAAAACTTGGAAAGAAAAAGGAATAAAAACTCGTACATAATTTATATATAATTGAGGATTGCTTTGTGGAACATACTTTTAAACACTTGTTGAATTTTAATAACAATTTTCCCACTTTACTTATATTAATTGAAAGCAACTTGTTTCCTGAGTGTGAACAGTGTTTTATGTCTTTAGCAAAACTTGGTAGAAAAATAATTGTTGAAAATTCTGAGAATTTAGGAAAATTATGGGAAATGTGTAGTCTCTAGGTGGCTACTCTTTCCTGTCTTTCCCCATGTTTGACTGCTTCTGGCTCCCTTCTCTCCAGTACTGTTTTACTCCTCATTCCCTTTCTCCACCCCCTCTAGTTTATTTGTAAGAATGTGACATTTTACAGGTGAATGAATAAAAGAAAAGCCAGTCGAATTTATGGTAATTGGGTTTTTTCATAAATTGAGCAACAGTTACTCATTCAAGCTTTGTTTTCTTAGAGAAAAATGTATGTGTAGAGGGTCCTAAAATTTTTTTTGAGATTTTTGAGTTCCTGGATTGTTGGGTTCCTGGATTGTCAATGTTCTTATTATTAGCAATTTTACAGAGTTATTGTAGTATTACCATCTTGGCTTGTTTTTCCCTAGCACTTGACCTTCCTTAACATCTGGCACACATTGAACAGGGCCTTAGATTTCTATACAGAAAATGTACAGAGACTTAAGAGCACTCAAAACTTTGACCATGTTCTTTGTGTAGTATATCACAGCAGGTTATATATAGCTACACCAACATACATTTTATAATCAGAGTAGTGGGTTGGTCTTCAGAGTTCTTAATCGTGAAATTTAACACTTAAAGCCAAGTTTAGGTTTGTTTATGGCTACTCCCTGCTTTGTGAGCCTGTGCTCATTAAATGGTAAGTCTTGCTTTTAGAAATCCTGGGATCTATACCTAGTCTTTGTAGCTGGTAAGAGCCTTGGTTTAAAGCCTTAGCTTGAAAATTCCTCGTTAGTATAGTGGTAAAAAGAAAAGAAAAGAAAAGAAAATCAACACTGTCTTGTAGGTTTCCTTGGGGAATCCCAGCATCTCCTGATAATCATTTCAGTTAAGAAAAATAAATGATGTACAAATGTTACTGAAATCTCAGATGAAGTTACTGACATTTAAAATGTACCATACTTTATGTTTTTAGATAGGAAGCTGACAGATGGCCAGTTGATTAATTCCTAATACTATCCCAAGAAAGATGTGCTGAGTGGTAAATTTCCAACACCTTTGAGTATGAGAGAAGTCTGTAGTTAGTTCTCAGTTGCTATCCCTTTCTTTTTTATTCATGTATCTTCTAATCTGATGGGATAAACTGACTTTATTTTACCTACAACAATAACAAAATCAATTGTATTGTTTATCTAATACATTATAAATAAGGAAAATCACTAACTGCTTCCTAGTTATCAGCCTGGGTTAGATACCCTCCCCATATTCTCAATCTAAGCAGCATAGTGTGAGAAGAGATTAGCACTGTGCTCTGTTACTCGGTAATCTTGGTCACACAGCCCTTTTTCTATGAGTTTAATATAATTCAGTAGTTCAAGGCCAGCCTGGTCTACATAGCTAGCTCCAGGCCAGCTGGGACTAAAGGGAGACCCTGTCTCAAAAAACAAAAAAAAAAAAAAAAAAAAAAAAACCCTATATATATATATATATATATATTATATATATATACATATATGTATATGTAAATTCAGTAGCTATTAGTCTACCAGGCAACCTCATGAAGGAAGGTAAGGATTAATAAGCATGTATAGTACAGGCAAAACTTTTGCCCACAAAGAGCCCCAGAAAACTGCGCAAAGTCTAGGCCAATAAGACTATTTCTTGGCCAGTGTACAGTTAGGAAAAGAGTGCAAGCCGTGGTGGGATGACAAGATTTCTGTGGGGTTGCAAAGCATTTTGGGGAAGGGCAGTGAGATTTCCCATTCTAATGGAAGCTACCCTCAGTTCCTCATTGAGGAACAAAGACACAAACAGTATTTAGACTGTAGGAAGGTCCTGGTCAGAGATGTGCATCTTTAACACTGCCATGCTTATGGTTTTGAGTCATGAAGATCCAGCAGATGAGGAAACGAGTATGAAGGAATAGGGACTGTGGAGTGACACTGTCAGTGGCCATGTCCTGGCAAGAAGGTCTAAAAGTAGACATCAGGATGTAGACTCTGGGGTCTGCATTCCTGGTCTTTAGCACTCTAGCCTGTGCTCACAGTGAGCCACTTGGAGGCAGTAGGCCCTGTACCCCCAGAAGAAAGTCCTCATAGCGCTTCACTGGCAGTGGCAGATTGTTCAGGGTGCTTGCTGTAATGTAGGGTCCCAATTTAAAGTCTTCTCAATAGAAGGAGCTGAGGGAACACATGGAAGAACCTCCTGTGTCATGTTTTATCACTAGTAGCTTCTATTAATTTATACAATTTTATGCATTTGTACAAATGCAATAAAAAATTAACATTTTTTATTAAAGAAAAAAAAATTCCCTATACCACCCACCCTTTCCCCTTTGCATGTGATTTCAGTAGCCATGGCAACATGCTGACTCATTTTCAGATTCCTCTTAACTTCCTGTATTTAATACTGGTTTATGGTTGCTATTTGACCTTTGACCTTTCGTTTTTCTTTAGTCTTCCATCTTAGTTACTGTGTTAACTTCTGCTTTTGACTTTCTTAGATATATGGGAAGCTTCTGTCAGGAATGACAGACATTATGGAGAAAGCGATATCTTTGAATCGCTTTCCTTCTGCCCTTTTTTAAAAAAGCAACAACATCACAACAAAAACCAAAAACAATAGGATCTTCCTATATAGCCCGGACGGGCCTGGAGCTTGCTGTATAGTCTGGGGTGACCTGGAACTACTTGTCCTGCTGCCCTTAGCCCTAGGATTGTAGACCTGCCCCACACCCCAGTCACATACCCAGCCTGAATCTCCTACTGGTATTGAACAGAGCTTTGTTCTTTCTGAAGACTAATGCTGTCTGGATTGCTTTTTTATTAGGATCAGAAAGGTCACAGGTTGTTGGGTAGATAATTCAGTGTATAAGACTTTTCTTTGGTTTGTCCTCCCCCAAAAGCACACCTGTCCCATCTAATTACCATTGAGTTTGATAAATACGAATGGTAACAATAAATTCCAAATTTTCATTAAAATCTTTAGAGATTGGTATATCTGTCTCACTGTTCTTTGTGCTAGGTTTCAGCATGTGGACACTTAGCTGTGATTATAAATGAAAGGAATATAATTGCCTCAGCTAGACTAAACATATTGGGTGGTCGGTTCTCTTGATTTTTCTAAGCAGTGGCTGGTTGTTCTGCCAACTGCTATTATGGTGTCCATTCCAAGATGCCCCCCCCCCAGTAGCCAGTTCTTCATATATTAAAACTTTATTTTTAAGGATTGCTATTTTCATTTCCTGTGTACTTCTCTGGGATTTTTATTTTTATTTTTTATTTTTTTAGTTTTTTCCTTTTTTTGGTATTTTTGAGGCAGTATCCACCTTTTAGTACCAGCTGTCCTGGAGCTCACTTTGTAGACCAGGGTGGCCTTGAATCCACAGAGATCCGCCTACCTCTACCTCCCAAGTGCTGGGATTAAAGGCGAGTGCCACCACGCCTGGCTTTCTCTGGGTTTTTTATTCTAGAATATATCATAACCCATTATCTGAAAGACTATCTTTTAATCTTCTGATTAAAGATTGCTTAATGACAGTGCTTATTTGTTTGGCTAGCTGCATGTTTTTCTTTTAACTGTAGTGCTTCTGCAATTCTGCATGGATGTCTGATACAAGGTTTTTTTTGTCTTTTTTTTTTTCCTTTCCTTTCCTTTTCTTTTTTTTTTTTTTTTACATTAGGTAGGCATGAAGCCTCCGTCTCACAGCTGCATGCATAGTCACTGTTGAAGCAAATGCCTACCTAATTTGACAGTCTTGGTGTGTTTAAAATTTTTTGAGTTTGCAAATAATAAGCTTATTAAGCCTACTGATGGAGCCTTCCGGCAGTGAACAGTTATATGAGGACCCTGATCCTGGAGGCAAATCCCAAGATGGAGAGGCCAGAAGGCAGACAGAATCAGAACAAAAGTTATCTAAAATGACCCACAATGCTCTGGAGAACATTAATGTGATTGGTCAAGGCTTGAAGCATCTCTTCCAGCACCAGCGCAGGAGGTCATCAGTGTCTCCACATGATGTGCAGCAGATTCAGACAGATCCAGAACCTGAAGTGGATCTGGACACTCAGAATGCATGTGCTGAGATTGATGGTGTTTCCACCCACCCCACAGCTCTGAATCGTGTTCTGCAGCAGATCCGTGTGCCACCCAAGATGAAGAGAGGGACAAGCTTGCATAGTAGGCGGGGCAAGTCAGAGGCCCCAAAGGGAAGTCCCCAGATCAACAGGAAATCTGGCCAGGAGGTGGCAGCTGTTATACAGTCAGGCCGACCCAGGTCTTCATCCACAACTGATGCTCCCACCAGCTCTGTTGTGATGGAAATAGCTTGTGCTGCTACTGCTGTGTGTCTGCCAGGAGATGAGACAATTACAGATCGGGTAAGTCTGTTAGATTTCTGTTAACTTGCCGTCCTCTTACAGACTTGTGTATGTATACACATATACAACCCTAAGACAAATGGTCAGTTGATTTTTCTAGTGTACTCATTGTGTTGGAAAACCACTTGCTGGTACCTTGGACAACTGCCACAATACTAGTCTAGTCATTAAAGTAGATTTTTTTATTTTTTAGTTAGATTAAAAAGAAGTCATGCCAGGCATGGTGGAGCACACCTTTAATCCTAGCACTTGGGAGGCAGAGGCAGGCAGATCTTTGTGAGTTCAAGGCCAGCCTGGTCTACACAGTGAGTTCCAGGACAGCTGGGGCTACAGGGAGACCCTGTCTCGAAAAGACCAAAAAGAAAAGAAAAGAAAAGAAGTCATAAGCTAGGTTTGATAGCACAAATCTGTAATCCCAGTAATTGGGCAGGAGAGGCAGGAGGATCAGCAATTCAAAGATACAGCCTTAGCTGTATAGTGAGCTTGAGTTCAAATATGTTTTAGGCCAGTCTGAGCTATATGAGACTTTGTCTCAATAAACAATAAATAAAAAGAAAATAATTCTATTTATTTGTACCCATATGCAAAACATGGCTTTCATCTGATAATAGAAGTGGAATTTAATTAGAACAATCATGGTATATTGATCACAAAGGTTCTCAGCTTTCTGTTTTTAGTTAATTTGTGCATGCTTATATCATAGTGTGTGTGGAGGTCAGAGAACAACTTGCAGGAGCTGTCTTTTTCTACTGTATATGGGTTCTGGGAATTGAACTTAGGTTGTCAGAGGTGGCAGCAAGCAATTTTACCTGCTGAACCATCTCAATTACCATTGTTTTTTTGTTGAGACAGGGTCTCTTGTAGCATAGCCTCACCTCAAACTCACTATGTAGCAGAGGATGCCTTAAAGTTCAGATCTTCCTGACTCCTCCTCCCCAGGGCTATAATTAGGCATATACCACAACACCCAGTTTATGCAGTGCTAGGGATTTAACCCAGAACCCTTGTACGTTCTTTACCAACTGAACTACCCATCCCAAGGGTTCTGTTTTCCTTTCCTTTTTAGGTTTATTGATGCTAATTTTTTCCTTGTAGAAAAACCTTATTAACAAGCCCAAACTGCTAAAGCTATGAAGGCAGTGTTATTTTTACATATGTACATAGTACATGTGTGCTATGTAAATTTGATCCAGCTTCTATCAGAGGATCATTTTTGAATTTGCAAAGGCAGATTGAGAGTCATAACCAATTAGTCAAAAGTACTCTGAGCAGGGCGTGGTGGCACATGCCTTTAATCCTAGCACTTGGGAGGCAGAGGCAGGTGGATCACTGTGAGTTCAAGGCCAGCCCAGTCTAGTCTTCTATGTAGTGAGTTCCAGGACAGCTGGGACTATAGGTAGACCCTGTCTCTAAAAAGACCAAAAAAAAAAAACTATTCCCAATATTATAGTATGTTTTCTTAGTATATTGGTTGCATTTAAAAGATATATTGAGCTGGGCGTGGTGGCACATGCCTTTAATACTAGCACAGGCAGAGGCAGGTGGATCTTTGTGAGTTCAAGGCCAGTCTGGTCTACAGAGTGAGTTCCAGGCCAGCTGGGGCTACAGGGAGACCCTGTCTTGAAAAGACCAAAAAAAAGGGGGCTGGAGAGATGGCCTAGCAGTTAAGAGCGCTGACCGCTCTTACAGAGGACCCGGGTTCAATCCCCAGCACCCACATGGCGGCCAAGAACCGTCTGAAACTCCAATTCCAGGAGAACTCCAGTTCCAGGGGAATCCGAGACCCTCTTCTGACCTCCGCGGCATTGCACGACACGGGTGCACAGACTTGCGTGCAGACAGTACATTCATACACATACAGAAATAAATAAAATTAAAAAAAGAAAAGACAAAAAAAAATTGAAGGAAATTTAAGTGGTTTTTTTGTTTTGTTTTGTTTTTTGTTTTTGTTTTGTCTTTTTGAGACAGGGTCTCCCTGTAGTCTCAGCTGTCCTGGAACTCCCTGTAGACCAGGCTGTCCTTGATTGAACTCACAGAAATCTGCTTGCCTCTGCCTCCCAATTGCTGGTATTACAGGCATGTACCACCACACCTGGCAGTTTTGTTTTGTTTTTTATGTAACTAAAAGCAGTAACTCATTAAGTAGATGATTTTGTCTTTTTATTAAAACGCTGTCATGAGCAATATTATGTATTCATAATATCAAGACACAGCTTGCTATGTGATACCATAGTTTACTAGTCATTTTTTATATATTGTGTTAGGTACTATGAAAATACTTAAATTGTGATACAAATATCTTAAAATAATATTTGAGGTATTAAGAGATAGATGGGTACCTTATGGTATGTAGTGATATTGTAATGATAACTACCATTTATTTGCTTATGATGTGGCAGGAAGTGTATTTAAACACATATAATTTTCTGTTTGATTCTAAAGCAGCCATATACTTTGCTTTGATAGATTGTGTTTTCTCATTTTTTGTTGATGACACAGCAGAAATATAGGAAGCTAAGTATGCTTATGGTTTCATAACTAGCCTGTTTCACAACTGAAATATCTCAGAGCTTAAGTAATCAAGAACATTTATATATACAGACAAGGTTTTACTATGTAGCTCTAAATGGCCTATATCTCTGTAGACCAAGTTGGCTATGAACTCAGAGATCCACCTGCCTCTGCCTCCTGTGTGCTAAGATTAAAGGCATGTGCCACTACCATGCCCAACCTTAGAATGTTAGTTTTTTTAGATACATTTCATAACTACTGTGTCCTGCATACCATCTAGTTTTAAAAAATGAATTTACCCCAATACCATATTGTCTCCATAATTTTATGTTGGATGTTGGATTATCTTTAGGAGATATAAAAAAAAAAAGATACAGGAATGTCATATGTTTTTCTTTTGCACTTACATTAACTGTGTGTATGTGTGTATGTATGTGTGTATTACATAACAAGTGGCATTCAGTTATGAAAATTCAGATGGTCTTATTTCAGACTCTGCTGTCAGAATAAAAATCATTTCTATTTTGCCTACTATTCATATTTTAAAATCTCTTAAAAAAAATAATAAAATCTCTTCAATATCTTTGAAAACTTTCTGATCCTAAACCCAATGAACTTAACTGTAGTTGTCATATGTGGACATACAGCAAAAGATATAAGGCTGTATGTATAAGATAAACAGTACAGACACATTGAGAAGAGAAAAATCATTTAGGTTTGAAAGGAGTAAGCTTAATGGAAGAAGTGCGTGTTGATTTGCGACTGGCCTGAGAAACAGAGTCCAGATAGATACAAAAGTATACTGGAGTAAGAGAAAGGAGTTAGTTTAAGACAGGAGAATATTATTAAAATATGAAAAAGGGGAAAAATTGTTGATGGATAGCCACTTAATTAGTACAAAGAGCCATGCATATCAACTGCCTCAGGACCTCGTTAGAATGAGAGGGAGTAGCCAGGCTACAGAGAATTCCTGTCTATAAAAAAAAAAAAAAAAGAAAAACAAAACAGCAGTGTGATACAGTAGAAGTCAGGAGCTGTGGGTTTTAGAATCTCGTTCTGTTTCTGTTATTAAATACCAGTGTGACTGTAAAGAAATTCAACTCTCTAGGTTTCATTAAAAGTTCCAAGATGGGGGGCTGGAGAGATAGCCTAGCTCTTGCAGGGGACCTGGGTTCGATCCCCAGCACCCACATGGCGGCTGAGAACCGTCTTTAACTCCAGTTCCAGGGGAAATCTGACGCCCTCTTCTGACCTCCGCAGCATTGCATGACACAGGTGCACAAACCTACGTGCAGACAGTGCATTCATACACATACAAAAATAAATAAAATTAAAAAAAGGAGGCAGAGGCAGGCGGATCTTTGTGAGTTCAAGGCCAGCCTGGTCTACAGAGTGAGTTCCAGGACAGCTGGGGCTACAGGGAGACCCTGTTTCGGAAAGACCAAAAAAAAAAAAAAAGTTCTAAGATGAGTTCAGTTTATACACACACACACACACACACACACTTAGAAAATTAAAATACTCATTGACTTCCTGTGCTTATTGTGGAATGTGAACCTTGGCTTTTTGCTCCATCCCCGGCCACCATGCCTCCCGCCAAAATGGACTCTTAATTCCCTGGAACCGTCAATCGTAAACTCAAATAAAACTCTTCCTTTTATTAAAAAAAAGAAAGAAAGGAAGGAAGGAAGGAAGGAAAGAAAGAAAGAAAATTAAAATAGCTTCATAGCACAGTAGGACTAAGCTGAAGAGTTCAAGCTGTTGCAGACTGAGAGGAGTACACATCCAGAGAAGGAGGACTACGGATGGAGGCAAGTTGCAGGGCATTCTAGAGAATGTGTTCCTTGCAAGTTTGGCATAAGACTATGAGACCCTGTCAGATCACAAAACCCTTTCCTGAAAAGAAAGAAGAAAGAAAGAAAGAAGAAAGAAAGAAGAAAGAAAGAAAGAAAGAAAGAAGAAAAAGAAAGAGAGAAAGAGAGAAAGAGAAGAGAGAAGAGAGAAAGAGAAAAGAGAGAAAGAGAGAACGGAGAAAGAGGAAAGAGAGAAAGAAGAAAGAGAGAGCAAAGAGAGAAAGAGGAGAAAGAGAGAAAGAGAGAAGAAAAGGAGAAGAGGGAAGATAGAAGAGAGAAAGGAGAAGAAAGAGGAGAAAGAGCGAGAGAGAAGAGAGAAGAGAGAGAAGACGAGAGAAGAGAGCAAGAGAGAGAGAGACAAGAGAGAGACAGAAGAGAAAGGAAAAGAGAGAGAGAGAGAGAGAGAGAGAGAGAGAGAGAAAGAGAGAGAGAGAGAGAGAAAGAGAGAGAGAAAGAGAGAAAGAAAGGAAAGAAAGGAAAGAAAGAAAGAGGGGGAGGGGGGAGGGGAGGGAAGGAAGGGGAGGGAGGGGAGGGAGGGGAGGGAGGAAGGAAGGAAGGAAGGAAGGAAATTAAAATAGCTTCATAGCACAGTAGGACTAGCTGAAGAGTTCAAGCTGTTGCAGACTGAGAGGAGTACACATCCAGAGAAGGAGGACTACGGATGGAGGCAAGTTGCAGGGCATTCTAGAGAATGTGTTCCTTGCAAGTTTGGCATAAGACTATGAGACCCTGTCAGAACACACCCTTTCCTTTGTAAAACAAACACACTGGATGGGTGACTCATGACTTTAATACCAACTGAGGCAGGAAGATCTGTGAGATTGAGGCCAGCCTCATCTACATAGTGAGTTGCAGGCCATCTGGGACTATAGGGAGATCCTTCCTCAAAAAACAAACAAACAAACAAACACGTGTAGATAATCAAGTATCAGAGTAATCGAGATCAAAGAAAAATAATAAAAATATTCCAAGACTTGATCTAAGGCAAAGGTCAAGAAGCAATACCAAAACACTCTTACCTGTTTTGGGGAGAGCTAGGACCACACATATTAGTTTTTCATATTCTATATAGATAGAGTCCTGGTGAGCAGGAGACAGACCTTCAAAGGACATGATGAGAGAGAAGACTAGAAACATATATGATTGTAGATTTTTAACATTTCACTTAGGCAGAGGGCTTTGATTTAGCAATGTGAGTGTGAAATGGAATCACTGTATGATGTAATTTCTAAAAAGGGGGATAGCCTGTTGAAAATAATCATATTGGATTTTTTGAATAGTTCAAGATAGAATAACATAGGTGAGAGAACTCAGCTTTACTATCGGAGATTATCTATGAGGTGGATGTCTTGAGATGTAACATGCACTGACTTAGAGCATTCACCTATTTGTACCTATGGGAGGAATAATTTTGAATTTCAGTGTTAGAAGTAATTGGTGTATATAAAGGTCCCCATTGTAGCCCAAAGGTACCTAAAATCTAGTTAAAATACTGTACACTAGCCAGGTGTGGTGGTGTACACCTTTAATCCTAGCACTTGGGAGGCAGAGGCAGGCAGATCTCTGTGAGTTCAAGGCCAGCCTGGTCTACAGAATGAGATCCAGGCCAGCTGGGACTAAGGGAGACCCTGTCTCAAAAATACCAAAAAATAAAATAAAATACTGTACACTATTCTGGTATTATAGTGGTAATTACCCAGGTCCTCTGTAAGAATAACCAGTGCTTGGGGGCTGGAGAGATGGCCTAGCGGTTAAGAGCACCGACTGCTCTTGCAGAGGACCCAGGTTCAATCTCCAGCACCCACAATGGCAGCTGAGAATCATCTTTAACTCCAGTTCCAGGGGAATTTGACACCCTCTTCTGACCTCCGTGGCACTGCACGACACAGGTGCACAGATCTACATGCAGACAGTACATTCATATACATACAAGAATAAATAAATTAAAAAAAAATAACCAGTGCTCACTGGGCATGATGGCTCATGCCTTTAATCCTAGCATTTGGGAGGCAGAGGCAAGCAGATCTCTTGTGAGTTCAAGGCCAGCCTGGTCTACAGAGCAAGCTCCAGGCCAGCTGGGACTAAAGGGAGACCCTGTCTCAAAAAATACCAAAAAAAAAGAATAACCAGTGCTCTTAATCACTGAGAAATCTCTCCAGCCCCTTACTAATCTCCCTTATTTTCTCTATAAATTAGAAAAAATAGCCTTAATTAAAAGGAAGCAAGAAAGTCTTGAAAATCTTGTATCTTCTTAAGAGAAAGTTTGAAACTGTCATTTATGGTTTTCTTCTCTTCTCCCCCCCCCCCCCATATCCCTCCTCCTCTCTCCCTCCCTTACCCCCTTCCTTCCTTTTGTTCATTCATCTTTTTGAGACAGGGTCTCCCTATAGCTACAGCTGGCCTGGAACTTGCCATGTAGACCAGGCTGGCTTTGAACTCACAAGAGATCTGCCTGCCTCTGCCTCTGCCTCTGCCTCTGCCTCTGGAATGCTGAGATTAAAGGCATGGTTCTTATTGTTAAGACTGATATGGTTTTTATTAAGACTAATATCAATTTATAGTTCACTATATTATCTTTCTAGAGACAAATTTAGGCAGTCTGTGTCTTTAATAAGCTGCAGTGAGATCACTTACAGTATGGACAGAAGAGAATTTCTGTAATATCTGGATACAACTGGTATATAAAGAGGAAGGGATCTGAAGGATATAACTTTGTTTACAAGAAGAAATTTCTGAAATAGAAGAGCAATAAGCAAACTAAGTCAGGTGTGCTTTTCTATGAAGGGAAGAAGTCTGGCAGAAGAAAGGGTGATTACTGTTGCTGTCCACTAGGTGGGGCCCTAGGCCAACTCAGGAGGTACAGGTGAGAATTGAGGATATTTAGGTATGGGCTGGATTGAGCATCTACTCTTGTAATTTTGTTAAAGTATTTTTATTTATATGTATAAGTGTATTGCCTGCATGCATGTAAATGCACTCCTGTTGTGCATTGCCTATGGAGATCAGAAGGTGGTGTCAAATTCCCTTTGAACTGGAGTTACCAATAGTGGGTGCTGGGATTCAAACCCAGGTCCTTTGCAAGAACAGCCAGTGCTCTTAACCACTGAGCCATCTCTCCAGCCCTCTGCTCTTGTTATTTTGAACTAACTTGGCCACTATAGTTATGAAAAAAGAAAATAGAATAGGTAGGATTTGACAGTGTTAAAAGATAAGACCTTTTTTGAGGCAAGATCTCTCTACGTAGTTTTGACTGGTGTAGCCTCAAACTAACAGAGATACACCTACTTTTGCCTCCCAAGCGCTGGGATTAAAAGGTGTGCGCCACCATGCCAGGATGGCAAGTAACTTTTGGGGTTGTTAATCTTCAGCTCTGACAGAGTGTGTGTTTATACCCCTCCCTTAGCCTATACCTAAAGCTGGATGTGGTAGCTCACATCTATACTTCCAGTGCTCCTAGTGAGATGGGAGGCTTACTGCCTACCTAGTCTGGAGTACATAACACAGCAGCAGAAAAAACAAGAGACCTCCCTCAAAACAAGGTGGAAAGCAAGACTGACTCTGGAAAGTTGCCCTCTGATCACATGTGTACCATAGCATGTGCTGTGTTCCATGAGATGTGCTGTGGCACATGTGCACATTCATTCCACACACACATTGTATAAATACACCTAGACGCACAGCAAATAAAAATAAATGTGTAGATTGTAGCCAAATAGATGATTTTGCTTACCATTAAATATTTTATTTCCGTGTTTCATGGGCTCATTTTGAGTGGAAGTGGAGGTACAGAAAAGGAGTTACTGACTTTTGATAAATTTGTTATGCAAAATTTAACATCATTACTGTGTTTCTTAAGGTTTGTTTGCTTTTCAAATTTTAGTTATATTCCTTGAGGAATGAGCCATTTGTAGTAGTACATCCTTGTAATGTCAGCACTCCAAAGGCTAAGGCAAGAGGATCTGAGCTGGAAGCCAGTCTGAACTATAAAGTAAGAAAAAAAAGTTAGGGGCTAGAAAGATGGCTCAGCAGTTAAGAGCATTGACTCTTCTTACAGAGGACCCAGGTTCATTTCCCAGCACCCACATGCACCTCCAGTTCCAGGGGATCCTTCACCTTCTGACCTCCCCAGACATCATACAACACAGTGCACTTACGTACATGCAGGCAATATGCTCATACACATAAAATAAATAAATAAGCAAAAAATTAAATTTAATCTTTTTTTTTTTTTTTGTCTTTTCGAGACAGGGTCTCCCTGTAACCCCAGCTGTCCTGGAACTCACTCTATAGACCAGGCTGGCCTTGAACTCAACAAAGATCCACCTGCCTCTGCCTCCCAAGTGCCAGGATTAAAGGCGTGTGCCACCACGCCCAGCTATTTTTTTTATTTTTTATGTGTATGAATGTACTGTCTGCATGTAGGTTGGTGCACCCGTGTCGTGCAGTGCTGGGGAGTTCAGAAGACGACGTTGGATTCCCCTGGAATTGGAGTTAAGAGACAGTTCTTAGCCACCATGTGGGTGCTGGGAATCCAACCCAGGTCCCCTGCAAGAGCAGTCAGTGCTCTTAACCGCTGAGCCATCTCTCCAGCCCCTTAATCTATTATCTTTTGTCTCATAAATTAGTCATATGCTTTAGAGTAATTGGACCTCTAACAGAATATAGCATATAACCTAATTTCTGCTTTCACTGTCTGTCCACAAGGGATTTGGATACATTATCAGTGACCTTGAATCTTAGAAGAGACCTTCGGTTTTTCAAAGTTTACTATGCTTATTATCTGATACAAGGCTTTGCTTTTTTTTGGGGGGGGGTGTCTTTTTGAGACAGGGTTTCCCTGTAGCCCCAGCTGGCCTGGAACTCCCTCTGTAGACCAGGGTTGACTTGAACTCAGAGACCTGCCTGGCCTCTGCCTCGAGAGGGCTGGGATTAAAGGCGTGCACCACCATGCCTGGCTAAGGCTTTGCTTTTAAAGATTCTCAGATGGGGGCTGGAGAGATGGCCTAGCGGTTAAGAGCGCCGGCTGCTCTTGCAGAGGACCCGGGTTCAATCCCCAGCACCCACATGGCGGCTTAGAACCATCTTTAACTCCAGTTCCAGGGGACACCCTCTTCTGACCTCCGTGGCATTGCACGACACGGGTGCACAAACCTACATGCAGACAGTACATTCCTACACATAAAAATAAATTTAAAAAATCTAAAAAAAAAAAAAAAGATTCTCAAATGGACACTCAGAGACAGACCATGATAATACAGTATATATAAGATAATCTCAGGCGGATCTTTGTGAGGTCAAGGCCAGCCTGGTCTACAGAGTGAGTTTCAGGACAGCTGGGGCTACAGTGAGACCCTGTCTTGAAAAAGACCAAAAAAAAAAAAAAAAAAAGGTAATCTCTAGAATAGACTGGGTTCACTTCAGGGATCACAGTATAGCATTTAGCAAGGAAAACAGACAACTTTAACAAGTTAGCACAATTTGAAAGGCTGATAAGTATGTGTTAAAAATGGACTTACTTTGATGCTACATCATGACCTGTGATCCTATTGGTCAGGATGAGCAGACAGGCTTTCACTTCTGAACTTTGATACCTTATAATCATAATTAATACACATTCTGCATTAATATGTATGTCATGCTTTGTATATAGTTAAGACTTTGAAAATATCCTTGTACTAAATCTAGAATAATTTAAAATATATGTTTGATTTTAAAATCAATCTGATGGCAAATTTTTTTAGAAGGTTGACCAAGGAATGGAATGAGTGGTTTGTCTATACTCTAAAAATATTCCTATCTTCTGGGGCTGGAGAGATGGCCAAATGGTTAAGAGTGCCAACTGCTTTTGCAGAGGACGGGGGTTCGATCCCCAGCACCCACATGGCGGCTAAGAACCATCTTTAACTCCAGTTCCAGGGGAATCTGACATCCTCTTCTGACCTCTTGTGCACGACACGGGTGCACAAACCTACATGCAGACAGTACATTCATACACATAAAAAAATAAATAAGGGGGCTGGAGAGATAGCCTAGCGGTTAAGAGCACTGATTGCTCTTGCAGAGGACCCGGGTTCGATCTCCAGCACCCCATGGCGGCTAAGAACAGCCTGTAACTCCAATTCCAGAACTCCAGTTCCAGGGGAATCCGAGACCCTCTTACCTCCGCGGCATTGCACGACACGGGTGCACAGACCTACATGCAGACAGTACACTCATACACATACAAAAAGAAATTAATAAATAAAATAAAAAAAAATTCCTATCTTCGGCTAGAGATCAAGTCATATGTTTAAGATTTAATGAAGGGGGGATGGTGAGATGGCTCAGTTAAGAGTACTGGCTGCTCTACAGAGGACCTGGGTTCTCAGCACCCACATGGCGGCTGACAACTCCATAACTGCAGTTCCAGGGGAATCTGATGCCCTCTTCTGACCTCTGCAGACATTGCACAACAGGGGTGCACCTACCTACCTGCAAGCAATACATTTAGACACCTAAAATAAAAATAATAAAATGTTAAACATTTAATAAAGGAGGTTTTGTTTTATCATGGTATCATCTTAACTGGGATAAAAAGCCATGGTTCGGGGCTGGAGAGATGGCCTGGCGGTTGAGAGCGCTGACCGCTCTTGCAGAGGACCCGGGCGCCCACATGGCGGCCGAGAGCCGTCTGAAACTCCAATTCCAGGAGAACTCCAGTTCCAGGGGAATCCAATGCCCGCTTCTGACCTCCGCGGCATTGCATGACACGGGTGCACAAACCTGCATGCAGACAGTACATTCATACACATACAGAAATAAAA
>VZQC01015004.1:5971274-5985011 GCA_009823505.1 Rhizomys pruinosus
TGAAGAAGCTCTTGGGGATTTTAATTGAGATTGCATTAAATCTATACAAGAGTTTGGGTAGAATGGACATTTTTACTATATTAATTTTCCCAATCCATGAGCATGGGAGGTTTTTCCATCTTCTGATGTCTTAAATTTCTTTCTTCAAGGGATTAAAATTTTTGTTTTAGAGATCTTTGGTGTCTTTCATTAGGTTTATTCCTAGGTATTTTATTGGTTTTGAGGATATTGTGATTGGGAAGGTCTCCTTGAATTGCTTCCTCAGTTGCTTGTTGTTGGTGTAAAGAAAGGCTACTGATTTTTCTAGGTTAATTTTTGTATCCTGCCATTTTGCTGAAGCTGTTAATCGTTTCTAGGAGTTTTATGGTGGAGTTTTTAGCATCCCTTAAGTAAATAATCATATCATCAGCAAATAGGGATAGCTTGACTTCTTCTTTTCAATTAGTACTCCTTTAATTTCCTTTTCTTGCCTTATTGCCCTACCAAGTGTTTTTTTTTTTAATTTTTTTTTTTTTCAAACAGAGCATCTCTCTTTTTTTTTTTTAGACCATCTCAGTCTTCATCATCATCATACCTCCTTCCCCACTGGCACTCGCCTATAGCCCCCTCCCCAGGAATTCATACATTTTCTCATTTGTGTTAAGGGTTATGTTAGTGTCCTTAGTGCAGGTTCATCCACGGGGGTCTATGTAGAGTCCTTCCCTTTAGGGAGATCAGGTCTTCCTCACCCAGCAGTAATCAGCTGCTAATAATTCTTCAACTAAGATTGGGGGTTACTACTCATTTCCACAGTTCTGTGCTAAGGGTCTGTCTACTTGAGTTTGTATAGGTCTTGTACATGCTGACACCATTGCTGTAGGTTCATGTGAGCAAGGTTCCAGGAGCTTGTAGGACTTTTTATTTCTATATGGCCATGCACATCCTCCCTGGCTCTAATATTTCTGCCCCCTCTTCCTTACTGGTCCCTGAGCCTTGGTGGGTGAAGTTTAACATAGGAGCCCTGTTCAGTGACCCACACTCTGAAGACTCTTAATCTACGCTTTGGCCATTTGTGACTTTTTATGTTCCTAGCCTTCATTGCATGAAGGAGTTTCATTAATGAGAACTGGGAGATTCATTAGGGTCTCCCTTACCCCTCGTTCTATGTTCTGTGAGCCTTAGGTGTAGAGGTTGCATTATAGATGTGCCACTTAGGGTTGGACAGTTTACAATGTGTATGACCAATTGTGCACTCTGTAATTCTGTCTGGTGCAAAAGAAGCTTCTTTGATGAATGGTTGACTAACATACATGTCTGTAAATATACGGGTCCATATTCTGCACATAATAAGAAATTGTATTTATCTAGGGATGTGACAACCTTGAGGTTTTCTCTAAGATCTATGACCTTTCCAGCCATGTATATTTGGCTGTGTTTACAGTACATACCACACATGAGTTTCCTCCCATTGAGTGGGCTTGAAGTACAATATAAAAGTGCCACTAATGCACCAATGTTGTTTGCTGGGCCAGTCACTGATGTGGTTATTTGGCCTAGAAGATGGGATTGAACCATCGATTGGTGTTCTCCCTTAGCAGCTTTCATAGTGCTCTCCAAAGCTCTGAGAGCTGGCCTTCAGGGGAAGTGGCTTTCAGGTCACTTCCAGCTCCATTGCTCCAAATCCTGTGTTCAGTGTCCTGTCTTCAGCAGTAGGGTCTTACCTTCCAGTTCTGGGAGGGAGTCAAGGGCTGTGGCAATAGCCTGAGTAATCTGGGGAGTCTTTTGGACTACCCTGGCCAACAACTCAATGGAAGGTTTCTCCTGTCTGGCACTGTTTCTTGTTAGCCTTCAGCTGTACACATAGACTCATGTAGAGATGTTGTATGTGTAATTTTCTTTTTTTCTCTTTTTTGAGACAGGGTCTCTCTGTAGCTCTGACTGTCTTGGAACTCACTCTGTAGACCAGGCTGGCCTTGAACTCACAAAGATCTGCCTGCCTCTGCCTCCCGAGTGCTAGGATTAAAGGCATGTGCCACCACGCCTGGCTGTATGTGTAAATTTTTTTTTTTCTGTATGTGTATGAATGTACTGTCTGCATGTAGGTTTGTGCAATGCTGCGGAGGTCAGAAGAGGGTGTTGGATTCCCCTGGAACTGGAGTTCTCCTGGAATTGGAGTTTCAGATGGTTCTCAGCCACCATGTGGGTGCTGGGGATCGAACCCGGGTCCTCTGTAAGAGCGGTTGGCGCTCTTAACCGCTAGGCCATCTCTCCAGCCCCTGTATGTGTAATTTTTTACCACGCCCGGCTGTATGTGTAATTTTTAGTACGTTGTTAGACTAATAGGATTCCTTCTGTTGGTTTTTTTTTTTAACACACTAGTTAGGCATTATTTCTCTCTCCCTGTCTAACCCTCCTTCTAAGCCTTCCCTATTTATTTTTGATTGATTGATTGATTGATTGATTTGTCTTTTCGAGACAGGGTCTCCCTATAGCCCCAGCTGTCCTGGAACTCATTCTGTAGACCAGGCTGGCCTTGAACTCACAAAGATCCTCCTGCCTCTGCTAAGATTAAAGGGGCGCGCCACCATGCCCAGCTAGCCCTCCCCATTTAAAATACCATTTTCCCCATTTCTCCCTTGATAATGCTAGTCACCTATGTTCCCACCTCTCTTCAGCTGCTTCTTCCCTTTATCCCCAAAGTCCCTTATATAACCCTCCTTTCCCCTTCCATTTAAATACCTCCCATTTTATCAATTTCTCCCTTCACACTACCTGGGGAAAGCTGTTTTAAGAAACTTTAAGTTGCTATGAATTCTGGGGGTCCGTTGCTGATGGTTCTGGTTCTGTTGAGTGTTCTTGGTGGCATTGCTTACAGCTCTGCACTGTGCTTATTACCTTTAGTGTATACTAGAAGCAGTAGTTATGGTTAACCCTACTATAACCCCGAAGTCTCTATCAACCAGAATGTAGAACAAATTCTGTGTGTGTGTGTGTGTGTGTGTGTGTGTGTGTGTGAGTGTGTGAGTGTGTGTCCCTGAGAAACGTGCATCTATGATTGGAGATTACCAAAAGTTTCATGTCCAATGTAAGCTGAAGGAGACTAGCATAATCCATTTCTTTTTTTTTTTTTAATTTTTTTATAGTAATTTATTTATTTTTTTTTTTTTTTTTTTTTTTTTTTGTCTGCATGCAAGTTTGTTTTGTGCACCGTGTCGTGCAACGCCGCGGAAGGTCAGAAAGAGGGTATCAGATTCCCCTGGAACTGGAGAGTTCTCCTGGAATTGGAGCTTCAGACGGTTCCTCAGCCCGCCATGTGGGTGCTGGGTCGAACGACGGGTCCTTTCTTGCAAGAGCGGTCCCCGGACGCTCGTAACACTAGGTCATCTCTTCAGCCCCGAGGGAGGCTTTCTTAAGTGCTTTCCTAGAGCAGAGTTCATGTAACAAAGGCTAGGGGAACTTCATTTCTACAAGGCAAGAGGCTCTTGGACTAAATAAAGGGTTCCTGATGCACTGGAGATTCTTTAATTGTAGATAGGAATTTATAGGATGAGTGGTTGAAACACTAGGAAGTTAGAGAATGGGTGAAGAGCCTCTTCAGAGTGGGAAATTATTTGGCTTCTTAACTCACACCTCTTATTTACAACACCTTGTATTGTTGTCTTGCTTAGAAATTTGATGCTTTTTTTTTTTTTTTTTTTTTTTTGTCTTTTCGAGACAGGGTCTCCCTGTAGCCCCAGCTGTCCTGGAACTCACTCTGTAGACCAGGCTGACCTTGAACTCACAAAGATCCGCCTGCCTCTGCCTCCCAAGTGCTAGGATTAAAGGTGTGCGCCACCACACCCGGCCAGAAATTTGATGCTTTCTAATTAAATAATTTATTTTTAAAATGTTATGTTTATGAGTATATTGCTTGCATGTAAGTGCACCTATGTCTTGTAGTCCCCATGGAGGTCAGAAAGAGGGAGTCAGATTCCCCTGGAATTGGAATTACAGACAGTTGTTAGCCACCATGTATGTGCTGGGAATTGAACCTGAGTCCTCTGCAAAAGCAGGCAATGCTCCTAACTGCTGAGCCATGTCTCTGGTCCTGATGCTTTCTAATTTTTTAAGTTGTCTTCTAAATAGGAATAAGTTGTAACACTCATGCAAGCCTAATGGCCTGATTATATGAGAAAATAAATATATAAATAAATTCTAATATTGGACTTTTGTCATTTGTCTTGCTTCTTTACCGTGACCCCCTATACTCCAAAAGAGTAAACTTAAAAGCAGCTTAGAATGGAAGAGCAATTAAATATTTATTATCACAGATGATTTAGTAAATATTTTTCATTTTGTTAAGGTCCCACATACACTTTATTTCATTAACAATACTCTGCAATTTAGGCTGGAGAGGTTGCTCAATGATTGGGAGCACTGGCTACTCTTGTAGAGAGGACCAAGGTTTGGTTCCCAGCAGTCACATGGTGGCTAATAACTATTTGTAACTCTAGTTTCAGGGGATCCTCCCCTTTTCTGGGCTCCATGGGCATTACACACACAGGTGCCCTTACATGGAAGCAAAAGACTCATAGGCATTTAAAAAAAAAACAAAACTCTGCAATTCATCTCCTCTCTTTCTGATGGTCTTCAAATTGAACCTAGGGCCTCCTGCATGCTAGGTAAGTGCTCTACCACTGAATTATATCTGTTGCTTTCCATCCATCTACCTGCCTACCCACCCACCTATCCACTCACTCACCCATCCATTCACTCAGTCTCTTCCCAAACTAGCCTCTACCTATGATGCTAAGGATGCCCTTGAACTTCTGATCCTTCTGCTTCCACATCCAGAGTGCTGGGCTTACAGGAGTACATCACAACGCACAGTTTATTCAGTTCTGGGAATCAAACCGAGAACCTTGTGCACACTTAAGCAAGCTTTTTCTATCATCTAAGCTACATGTCCTGCAGTGTTCATCTTTTCCGTTTTCCTTTTCTTTTTCCTTTCCTTTTTTATTTTATTAATATTTTTGTATCTATTTATTTTTTATGTGTATGAATGTACTGTCTGCATGTAGGTTGGTACACCCGTGTTGTGCAATGCTGCAGAGGTAAGAAGAGGGTGTTGGATTCCCCTGGAACTGGAGTTGCAGGCAGTTCTTAGCCACCATGTGGGTGCTGGGAATCAACCCGGGTCCTCTGCAAGAGCAGTCGGTGCTCTTAACTGCTGAGCCATCTCTCCAGCCCTTTTTCCTTTCCCCTTTCCTTTCCCCTTTCCTTTCCTTTCCCCTTTCCTTTCCTTTCCCCTTTCCTTTCCCCTTTCCCTTTCTCTTTCCCTTTCCCTTTCCCTTTCCCTTTCCTTTTGTTTCCTTTCCTCCCCCCTCACTTTTTTG
The DNA here is from genome assembly GCA_009823505.1 of Rhizomys pruinosus. NCBI lineage: Eukaryota > Metazoa > Chordata > Mammalia > Rodentia > Spalacidae > Rhizomys > Rhizomys pruinosus. Next base: position 5,976,629 of record VZQC01015004.1, read on the forward strand.
AGACAGGGTCTCCCTATAGCCCCAGCTGTCCTGGAACTCACTATGTAGACCAGACTGGCCTTGAACTCACAGAGATCTGGCAGCACGTTTCTTCCTAAAATGTTATAATAAAGGAATGGGCATAAGGAAAGAAAGACTCCTAACTGAATGGGGGACTAATGCTATTATCAGTGTGGCTGAGGTCCTTTAGGCTTTCCCCATGCACATGCTCTGAGGAAAACATTTTCTAGAACTTCAGTCAAATGGAAGCTGGTTAGAACATATATAATTTTCTGGAGCTCTCATGGCTCTTTAATAAAAATCTTACAGTATATCAGGGCAGCTATGCAAATGGCCACCCTTTATAGTCTAGGCATGTAACATCCTAAACACTGTTTCCTTCTGACATGTTTTCAATAACTATAGTTCAGGATAGAAATAGACATTTTCTTAGGTATTTTATTGTTTTTGAGGCTATTGTGAGTGGGAAGGTCTCTTTGAATTCTTTCTCCAGTTGCTTGTTGTTGGTGTAAAGAAAGGCTACTGATTTTTTTCTAGGTTAATTTTGTATCCTGCCACTTTGCTGAAGGAGGTTTCTGGTGGAGTTTTTAGCATCCTTTAAGTAAACAATCACATCATCAGCAAATAGGGATATCTTGACTTCCTCTTTTCCAGTTAGTACTCCTTTAACTTCCTTTTCTTGCCTTATTGCTCTAGCAAGTGTTTCAAGAACTATATTGAAGAGGAGTGGTGACCGGGGGCAGCCTTGCTAAGTTCCTGCCGTTAAAGGGAATGTTTCTGTCATTTCCCCATTTAGGATGATATTGGCTGTGGGTTTCCTGTATATGGCTTTGATTACATTGAGGAATGATCCCTCCAATCCAAATCCCTCTAGGACTTTGCCTTTCTTTACACCAACAACAAGCAACTGAGGAAGGAATTCAAGGAGAACTTCCCACTCACAGTAGCCTCAAAAACAATAAAATACCTAGGAACAAACCTAACCAAAGACACCAAAGATCTCTACAACAAAAACTTTAAAACCTTGAAGAAAGAAATCAAAGACATCAGAAGATGTGAAAACCTCCCATGCTCATGGATTGGGAAAATTAATATAGTAAAAATGTCTATTCTACCCAAACTCTTGAATACATTTAATGCAATCCGAATTAAAATCCCCAAGAGTTTCTTCACAGGCTTGGGAATAAAAAGTCCTTAATTTCTTTTGGAAAAACAAAAGACCCCGAATAGCCAAAATAACCTTGAATGAAAAGAGCAATATAGGGGCTGGAGAGATGGCCTAGCAGTTAAGAGCTCTGACTGCTCTTGCAGAGGACCCGGGTTCAATCCCCAGCACCCACATGGCGGCTGAAAACCATCTTTAACTCCAGTTCCAGGGGAGCCTGACGCCCTCTTCTGACCTCCGCGGCATCGCACGACACGGGTGCACAAGCCTACATGCAGACAGTACATTCATACACATACGAAAATAAATAAATAAAAGAAAAAGAAAAGAGCAATATAGGGGGGTGGATCTCTATACCAGACTTCAAACTATACTACAGGGCTATAGTCATAAAAACAGCTTGGTACTGGCACAAAAGCATATCTGTTGACCAATGGAACAAAACTGAAGATCGAAACTTGAGCACATACAATTTTAGCCATCTGATATTTGACAAGGGGGCCAAGAAGACACAATGGAGAAAAGACAGTATCTTCAGCAAGTGGTGTTGTCAAAACTGGATCACCACTTGTAGAAGAATGAAATTAAACCCCTACCTCTCACCCTGTACAAAAGTCAACTCCAGATGGATTAAAGACCTCAACGTGAAACCCCAAACTCTGAAGGTGATAGAAGAAAAAGTTGGCAGCAGACTACAAGACATAGGCGTAGGAAAAGACTTCCTAAATCAGACAGCAGCTGCACAAGAATTAAGGTCGACAATTGACAAATGGGACCTCATCAAACTCAAAAGCTTCTGTACATCAAAAGAAACAATCAAGGAAGTGAAGAGAAATCCCACAGAGTGGGAGGAAACCTTCACTGCAGATACATCTGACAAAGCATTGATTTCCAGAATATATAAACTACTCAAAAAACAAAGAAAAAAGAAAACAAACGACCCGCTCAATAGATGGAGCAAAGAACTGAACAGAGACTTCACAAGCGAGGAATTAGAGATGTCTGAGAAACACCTCAAGAACTGCTCAACATCACTAATCATTAAGGAAATGCAAATCAAAACCACTTTAAGATATCATCTTACTCCAGTAAGACTGGCTAGGATCAAGAAAACAAATGATACCAAGTGCTGGAGAGGTTGTGGGGAAAGGGGAACACTCATCCACTGCTGGTGGGAATGTAAACTCGTACAGCCACTATGGAAAGCAGTGTGGAGAACCCTTGGAAGACTTGGAATGAACTTGCCACCCGACCCAGCCATACCACTCCTGGGCATGTACCCTCAAGACTTACGCCACCACAGAGATACATGCACGGCCATGTTTATTTTCAAGCTCTCTTCCACAATAGCAAGGAGCTGGAACCAACCCAAATGCCCCTTCAGTCAGACGGATGTGGAAGAGAAAATGTGGTACATCTATACAATGGAGTTCTATGCAGCAGTAAAGAAAGAATACATGGTTTCGCAGGTAAATGGATGGGAACTAGAAGATATTATGTTAAGGAAAGTAACACAGTCCCAGAAAACAAACGATGGAATGGTATCCCTCATCTGTGGATGCTAGTGCCAATTACCATAGTTGTATTTCTTGGCTGACCCCTTGAGCTTTGTCCAAGTAGTTGGGAGAGTGATGCATATTGGAAACAACAAACAACAACAGAAAGGACTGCATCAAAGAACTGACTGAAACGGTGAGCTTCTGCTCAAAACAGTCAACTTCCCACATGGAGAATTTTGCAGAGAAAGACCTGAGAATGATGGAAGCAGGTTTGGACAGAGTGCATAAGCTCTGGTGGGGTAGGGGGTAAGCGTGGGGACACAGGTAGAGATCTTGATTAGTAACATAATCTTGTACAAAATATATATATATATACATATATATATATATAATAAAAAAACGGTAATATATTTAAGCTAATTGGAAAAAAAATAGACATTTTCATAAAAGGTTTTTAAAATTTCTCTTTGTTGTGCATGTGCATGGGAAGGTCAGAGGTCAACCTATCTAGATTCCTTGGGATTGAACTCAGATAGTCAGGGTTGGTGACTTTATCCCCTGAGCCCCACCTCACTGGCCCCACAAGTATACATTCTTCAAGGCCAAAGTATCCAGGTTTTTCTACTCTGACATAGTTCCCTTTCTCAGTCCTATGACAAAAATACTTAACAGAAACAACCTAAGGGAAGCAGACCCATAATTTCATAGGACTCAGTCCATGCTTGATTCGCCTTAGGTGCTTAAGCAGAATATCATGTCCACAGTAGTATGTGAAAAAGAACCTTCTCATATGGTAGACAAGAAGCAGAAAGAGCTAGACAGGAGATACCAGGGTTATAATATATCTCACAGACCTCTCCTTTTGACCTGCTTCCTCCAGGTAGGTCCCATGTCCTAATGTTTCCACAGTCTTCCAAAAGAGTTCCACCAGCTGGGTACCAAGCATTCAAAGCATGGTGACTGTAGGGAACATTTCATATATTTAAACTATAACGTCCTCCTTGGAATCATCTTCTATTGTGATGCAAAAACACAGAAGAAAAGTAGGTATCAGATTTGTTACTGTAAAATTGATTGTTTATGGGGGCTGGAGAGATGGCCTAGCGGTTAAGAGCGCCAACCGCTCTTGCAGAGGACTCGGGTTCGATCCCCAGCACCCACATGGTGGCTGAGAGCCGTCTGTAATTCCAATTCCAGGAGAACTCCAGTTCCAGGGGGAGTCCGACACCCTCTTCTGACCTCTGCGGCATTGCACGACACGGGTGCACAAACCTCCATGCAGACAGTACATTCATACACATAATAAGTAAATAAATAAAAATTTTTTAAAGTTTTTAAAAAAATTGTTTATGAAAAAACAATCTGTTTAGGGGCTGGAGAGATAGCCTAGCGGTTAAGAGCACCAACTGCTCTTGCAGAGGACCCGGGTTCGATCCCCAGCACCCACATGGTGGCTGAGAACGGTCTGTAACTCCATTTCCAGGAGAACTCCAGTTCCAGGGGAATCCGAGACCCTCTTCTGACCTCCGCGGCATTGCACGACATGGGTGCACAAACCTGCATGCAGACAGTACATTCATACACATACAAAAATAAATAAAATTAAGAAAAAACATTCTGTTTAATAAACTTTCCTCCATTTTTCATATTCCTTAGATGTTATATGTTATAGTCATAATTTGTGTGAGACAGTATTAAAATCAGTCTAAGTAGATAAATGTGAGATTTATATATTCTTTTAGGAGTGCATATATGAAGGGTGAGGCGTAAGGTATAATGGGAATTCATTTAAGTTTCCCAGCATGAAGAGGGGAGGCAGGGTACTGCTATTTTCTATTGTCAGAAGGTTGGCTTTGAGAGCCTGGGAATAAAGGTTTTGTGATCCGATTATTGCTCAGGAGAATATAGGTCACAGTGTTACGTGCTTTGGATCTTTGTATTGGTGATGATCTGTTCCCTTGTCTTTTGCATATGGTTTTATAATGCTATGTTTTGTTGCATCATGGCAGAGTTTGTAGATTTGCATACAAATCCATAGCAACTTCAACTTGTGCATTTTATCTTGATAGTTACAGGGATTTGTAGGGTTTTTTTTTTTTGTTTTGTTTTTTTTTTTGTCTTTTTTGAGATAAGGTCCCCCTGTTGCCTCAGCTGTCCTGGAACTCGCTATGTAGACCAGGCTGGCCTTGAACCCACAGAGATCCACCTGCCTCTGCATAAAATCAATAAATTGAATTGATTTTTTCATTTGGATACACGGCTCACATCTAGACTTTCTTTACTGAGTGAAATTTTTATTATTTTTTTAATGTGTATGAATGTACTGTCCTCATGTAGGTTGGTGCACCTGTGTCATGCAGTCCTGCGGAGGTCAGAAGAAGTTGTTGGATTCCCCTGGAAGTTAAAGATGATTCTTGCCGGGTGTGATGGCACACGCCTTTAATCCTAGCACTCGGGAGGCAGAGGCAGGTGGATCTTTGTGAGTTCAAGGCCAGCTTGGTCTACAGAGTGAGTTCAGGCCAGCTGGGGGCTACAGGGAGACCCTGTCTCGAAAAGACCAAAAAAGAAAAAAGATGATTCTTAGCCGCCATATGGGTGCTGGGAATCGAACCCAGGTGCTCTGCAAGAACAGTCGGTGCTCTTAACCGCTGAGCCATCTCTCCAGCCTCCTGAGTGAATGTATTGTTTTCTATGAAGAAATTTCCATAGACTTACTTACTGTTCTATTCTAGGTTTTCAGAACTCTTACAAACAGGTATTCAATATACCTAATTCTAAGAAAGTTTATTTTCACTTATATGTTTTTTTTTAATTTTTTTATTTTTGTATGTGTATGAATGTACTGTCTGCATGTAGGTGTCTGCACCTGTGTCGTGCAATGCCTCGGACGTCAGAAGAAGGTCTCGGATTCCCCGAGAACTGGAGTTCTCCTGGAATTGGAGTTACAGACGGTTCTCAGCCACCATGTGGGTGCTGGGGATCGAACCTGGGTCCTCTGCAAGAGCAGTCAGTGCTCTTAACCGCTAGGCTATCTCTCCAGCCCCATTTCACTTATATGTTTATCAGTGTAAAACAGTAAAAAAAAAAACAACAAAGCCCCTGTAGGGTTCCAAATATGAGAATTTCCCCAATCTACTTCCCAAGGTGTTCCCACAGCAGCCTCCTTGTTTAACTTTGGTTTATGTAAAGGCTTCTGCTGCTCTTGTTTCAGCTATACAATGTCCATTGATTATTGCATTGAGATGATTTAGTTCTCTCTTACTGTCTTCTTCCTCCCATATCTTATTTCTGTTAAATTTTAAATTCACCAGGAAATGTAGATAAATTTCTAAATTTAGCCTTGATGGTAGCTTTTCTTTTTAGACAGCTGATATTGTTGTCCATGTGTTGCTGCTTTATAATTTTTGTTTATAATAATTATTGGTCATAACCAGATTCTAAAAAGTACAGATCTCTCCAGTAGTTTCAGAATATCATATGCTCTTCTGGGTTTTGTCTTTTTCTTGGAAATACATTTTTGGGGAGCTTGTGGTTTCCCTCTAGTCCGAATTGGTTGCTCTGTAGGATTGTTGCAGCCTTTTGTCCTGAGGCTTTTAAAATATGTTAAAAAAAAGAACAGAATCCAGCCAGGCATGGTGGTGCACACCTTTAGTGCCAGCACTCGGGAGGCAGAGGCAGGCGGATCTCTGTGAGCTCAAGGCCAGCCTGGTTTACAGAGTGAGTTCCAGGACAGCTGGGGCTATAGGGAGACACTGTCTCAGAAAACAAACAAAAGAACAAAAAAAATAAGGTCATGTAAACTGTGTTAAAAAAAAAAAAAAGATGCCGGGTGTGGTGGCGCACGCCTTTAATCCTAGCATTTGGGAGGCAGAGGCAGGCGGATCTTTGTGAGTTCAAGGCCAGCCTGGTCTACAGAGTGAGTTCCAGGCCAGCTGGGGCTACAGGGAGAACCTGTCTCAAAAAGACCAAAAAAACAAAATTCAAAGCAAAGACTTTCTTTGAACCACAAAGACCTATGTCATAAAGTTCAGTGTCCTCATCTTATAGACAGGAAAGTTAAGTTCCAGAAAGTCCATTTGTCTTAGAAGGACCATGATTAGCTAGTAGATATGTCAGAAGTAGAGACCTAGCCCCTTTGTTTCCAGTCATCTGTTTCCAGATTACTCTTCTTCACAGTGCTCTCTTCAGATAGCAAATCGGGCTGTCTTTTCCATATCATATCTTGCTGTGTCACATTCAAGGATAAACCTTCAGGAAGAAATCAGTGTTTTGTTAAAATGCACTTTGTGACTTATCACACAAGGAATATAAGCGCATTCCATCAGCAGTGCGTGGTGGCTCACACCTTTAATCCTAGCACTTGGGAGGCAGAGACAGGAAGATCTCTGTAAGTTCAAGGCCAGCCTGGTCTACAGAGTGAGCTNTTTTTTTTTTTTTTTGTCTTTTTTTAGTCAGGGTCTGGCCTGGAACTCACTCTGTAGACCAGGCTGGTCTTGAATTCACTGGCTCTGCCTCCCAAGTGCTGAGATTAAACTCTTAGACCAGGCTGGCCTTGAACTCACCGAGATTGCCTCCCTCTGAGTGCTGGGATTAAAGGCATGTGCCACCATGCCTGGCTCATACATAATTTTTTAATCAGTCTTGATCGCCTTTATACCTGCTTCTCCATTGGCACCCTCCCACAGTCCCCCCTCAGAGTTCATACATTCTGTCATTTCCTTAGGGTCTATTGTGCCAAGTCACTCTCCCCGGCCATTTCTCAGTGCTATTTCGTTCTCTGAGCTCTAGTCAGCTTATCTGGAGTCCCTCTCTTAAAGAAGGCCAGTTCTTCTTCATCTACCTATAATCAGCTATATAATGTATAGAGGTCTATATAATCAGTCAATATTTCTTCAGCTAAGATTGGGTTCTGCTACCCATTTCTGCAGTTCTGTGCTGGGTTTTTGTCTTGGTTGAGCTTGCATGCTGACATCAGTGGTGTAGGTTCATATGAACAGGGGCTTGTAGACTTTATTTCCATTTGATCTTGCACCACCTCCCTGGCTCTTAACAATCTTTCTGCCCCATCTTCCGCAATTTTCCCTGAGCCCTGGGTGGATGAAGCTGAACATAGGTGACCTGTCCATGGAACCATACTTTGTAGACTCTAATCTCCATGGTTTGGCCATTCATACCCTTTTGAGTTCCTGGCCTCCTGTTGCATGGGGGGAGGCGATGCTTCTTTAACCAGGGGTAAGAGATTAATTTATGTCCTCTTGGCTCCTTGTTTTATGTCTCATGGGCTTTAGGTGTAGAGGTTGCATTATAGATGTGTCGCTTAGGCATGAGCAATTCACAGACCATGTCTGTGTGTGTCCAGTTGTGGGACTTTGTACTATTCGTGTGGTGCAAAAGAAGCTTCTTTTTTTCAGTGGTGTTTACGGTATTTGTCTATAAATATAAGGATACTACCTATCTTGCAGTTAGTAAGATGTTACTTTAGCCTAGGGATGTGTTAACCTTGGGGATTTCTCTAAGACCTATGTTCTCTCCAGCCATGTGCATCTGGCTGTGCTTACAATACCACACATGAGTTTCCTCCCACTGAGTGGGCTTTAGGTTCAATTAGTTAGCCATTGATTGCCCCTGAAATAAAAGTGCCACTATTGCACTGATGTCATATGCTGTGCTGGTCATTGATGTGGATATTTGGTCTTTTTTTTTTTTTTTTTTTTTTTTT
>VZQC01015004.1:5986334-5997991 GCA_009823505.1 Rhizomys pruinosus
TCAGGGGAGGGGGCTTCCAGGTCAGGTCCAGCTCCATTGTTCTAGCTCCACAGCTATGAGAGCTGGCCTTCAGGGGAGGTGGCTTCCAGGTCAGGTCCAGCTCCATTGTTCTAGCTCCACAGCTATGAGAGCTGGCCTTCAGGGGAGGTGGCTTCCAGGTCAGGTCCAGCTCCATTGTTCTAGCTCCACAGCTATGAGAGCCGGCCTTCAGGGGAGGGGGCTTCCAGGTCAGGTCCCGCTCCACTGCTCCAACTCCAGTCTCTGAAGTGTGTTCTGTCCTCAGCAGTAGGGTCTTACTTTTAGGTTCTGGGATGCAACCGAGTTCTGTGGCAATAGCCCGTGTAATTTTGGGAGTCTCTTGGACTACCCTGGCCAATAACTCAAAGGACCTGTCTGGTACTGTTCCTTGTTATGTAGCCTTCATCTTTGCACATGGACTCATGTAGAGATATTGTATGTGTAGTTGTCAATAGATTGTTAGACTAATATGATTTCCTCAGGTGTTTTATCCAAGCTAGGTTTTATTTATTTTTTTAATTTTTTAAAAATTTTATTTATTTCTGTATGTGTATGAATGTACTGTCTGCATGCAGATCTGTGCACCCATGTCGTGCAATGCCGCGGAGGTCAGAAGAGGGCGTCGGATTCCCCTGGAACTGGAGTTCTCCTGGAATTGGAGTTTCGGACGGTTCTCGGCCCACATGTAGGTGCTGGGGATCGAACCCAGGTCCTCTGTAAGAGCAGTCGGTGCTCTTAACCGCTAGGCCATCTCTCCAGCCCCCTAAGCTAGGTTTTATTTATCTCTCCTTTTCCCCCTTACCTGTCTAGCCCTCCGTCCATTTAAGGTATCCCCATTTTTCCCCATTTCTCTCTTGATAATTCTTTGACTGCATTTTTAAAGCAATCTATTCTTATTTGTATGAATTTGTTTTCTTTTGTCTTTGAGGATATTTTCTTTGGCTTCTTCCCTCCTGCCCCATGTTTTAGTCTTTCATGTTAAAGACTTTTTCTTTTATTATTACTTTTATTTTTATTCTGTGTGTATGCCTGCATGTGTGTAAGTACACCTATGAATGCCCACGGATGTCAGAAGAGGGCATTAGATCCCCTAGAACTGGAGTTAATAGACAATTGCCAGCTGTCATATGGGTCTTGAGAATTGAACCCCAGTCCTCTGCCAGAACAGTGTTCTTAATTGCTGAGCCATCCCTCCAGCTCCAAGAATTTTCCTAACTCTGGTCAAATCTGTCTTTCTCCTAACATTTGAAAGAGGCATTAAAGTGGTATAGGGAACTCTCTTTGTGAGAGCTTGTATGTTGGCAGATTTTGTTATGGAATAATTAGGCTCAGGCCCTGTTTATTGCAGGGCCTCAGTTTTTTTCAATGTCTTCACATCCTTTCCCCTTTTACTTTTTCTTCACTTAACCCTTTCATCTTTGCCTTGGGTGGTGGATGATGCTGGTCATGGTTAAGTCCTGCTCCCTGTGTTCTAGAAGACTAAGAGAGAGACTGAAATTCCCATTTAGTGGCTTAATTGCACTGTCCTCAGAATTTTATGTTCCCCCAGCCCTCAGCAGGACTAGAGTCTACCTAAAATCCTCTAGTTTATTCATTCTCATTACATATTAAACCCCTGGCCACTTCCCTTAGTGTATATTAAGATGTTAGTTGAGCTGGGCATGGTGGCTCATGCCTAGCACTCGGGAGGCAGAGGCAGGAGGATCTCTGTGAGTTCAAGGCCAGCCTGGTCTACATAGAGTTCTAGGCCAGCTGGGGCTGCAGGGAGACCCTTTCTCAAAAATACCAAAAAAAAAAAAATCCCCACTGTTCTAATTTGCTTTTCTATTGCTGTGATAAAGCACTCTGACTGAAATCAACTCGAGGAGGAAAGAGTTTATTTTATCACGAACCTCCCAGTTCACCGTTCATCAATGAGGGAAGAAGTCAGGGTAGGAACTCAGGGCTGGAACCTGGAGGCGGGAGCGGAAGCACAGGCCATGGAGGAATGCTGCTTACTGGCTTGTTCCCCTGGCCCATGCTCAGCCTGTTTTCTTTTTACAATATAGGACCACTTGCTCAGAGGTGTTACCACCTGCAGTGGGCTGGATCCTCCCGCATCACTCAATAATCAAGAAAATGCCCCACAGACATGGTCACAGGCCAGTCCAATGGAGAACATTCCCCAGTTGAGGTTCCCTCTGCCCAGGTGTATCAAGCTGACAACTGAAGCTAAAGGCACACCCAGACATCAAGCCAGGCATGGCAGAACACGCCTATAATCCTATCACTTGGGGGGCTGAGGCGAGAGGATCGATGCAAATTCAAGACCATCCTGTTCTACCCAAAGAGTTCCAACCAGCCAGGGCTATGTAGTAAGACTTCGTTGAAAACAAAACAGAACAGTTCTAAATAATGTACATTGCTATCATGTGGCAATAAAGTTGGTTTATGTGAGACCAGCTTGTTTTCAGGCAAGGGTGTTAGATAATAATAGTCTTTCATGTATATTTCTTATAGCCTCTGCATTCTCTTAACTGCTCTATGTAGATTATGTTAAGCTGTTCTCACCAGTAATCCTAGTACTATAAGGCTGAAGCAGGAGGGTGGACAGTTCCTGGCTACTCTGAGCTACTTCATGAAAAATTGCTCAAACAACCATAGGCCAAGAGTGGTGGTATGCGCCTGTAATCCCAGTACTTGATAGACAAGGAAAATGTGGAGTTCAAGGTCCTCCTCCAATATGTAGTGATTTTGAGGTCAGCCTGAACTACAAAAGACCTTATCTCAAAACAACATGAAAACACAAACCAAAGTTCATCTCATTTATTCTATTACTGTCAATTACTCTACTCAGCAGAATGATTAAATTCCTCATTTTCTGAGGAATTTAATCTGAGGACCCACATATTATTACTATGGGGAGAGAGCTATGATTTCCTGCTCTAAGACTGCAGGGAAGATGAACACATTGGGAATTCTCGGCATCCACCAGCAGTGCAGCAGCTGGTGACTCGAGTTCTAGCTGCCCTTGCACACTCATGTGTGCAAACACAGATTTGGGAACTCTACAATGGCAGGAAGGTAGACATGGAAGTTTCCATTTCTACACCATCAAAGGCCCTTCTCCTTAGAAGTGCTTGTGGTATAGAATTCAGAATTTTATGAAGGTAGTCATGATAGAAGTTGCCTGTTGTCCCGATGGACCTAAGTTATAAGGCTTTCTCTCTTATAGGTTCCATTTTGTTGGAATTTATTTATTTATTTATTTGTTTATGTCTTTATAAGACAGTGTCTTCTTTTTTTTTTTNAAAAAGAAAAAAAAAAAAAAAGACAAAATGGGGATCCTTCACTTAAGTAAAGAGAAAGTTGCAGTTCTTACTGAATATAGAGTCTGCTAGGCTAGAGCAGCACCAGAATTTCTTGTGCTATGCAAGCTGCATACGCTAAGCAGGCATGATAAATTTCTTCAAATGCCAGTTAAGATTTGTAGTGCCTGGGATTGTGGTTACTACCCCACATGCCAAATTATGGCCTTGTATAGAATTTTGGCAAATATCAATTTAGCTGAAGTCAATAGTATTACTTTATTTTGTTTACCCTGTATTCAATTTTCCGTGAATAGAATAGTGGACTTTTTACCCCCAGAGATAGGGTCTTCCTGTAATCCCAGCTGGCCTGGAACTTTCTATGCAGACCAGGCTGGCTTGTATCTCACAGAGATCCACCTTTGCCTCCCGAGTGCTGAGTACTGAGTACTAAGGATTAAAGGCTTAAGTTATATTGTTTTAAAGGAATTTTATTGTTTGGAATATTGTTAAGATAGATGAAAAAAGTTAAGAATGTATGCTGTAGTTTGCAGAATAATCACTCAAAGAATGACACAAAAATGTCTAATAAGGAAGTAAAATGAAATGAATAAAAATCAATGAGTAGGAGCTTTTGTCCAAGTAGTTGGGAGTGATGCATATTGGAAAGAACGACAACAGAAAAGACTGCATCAAAGAACTGACTGAACCGGTGAATTTCTGCTCAAAACAGTCAACTTCCACATCGAGAATTTTGAGAAAGACTAAGAAAAAAATGAAAAACATGTTTGGCAGAATGTATGAGCTCTGGTGGGGTGAGGGGGTAAGGAGGGGAACATGGGTCTAGGTTTGATTAGTAACATAATCTTATACAAAAAATATAAATAAATAATTTTTAAAAGGACATTAAAAAATCAATAGAAAAGGAGAAATTGCCAGTCGTGGTGGCACATGCCCTTAATCCTAGCACTCAGGAGGAGGCAGAGGCAGGTGGTCTTCATAGTGAGCACCAGGCCAGCTGGGATTAGAGGGAGACCCTGTCTCAAAAAAAAAAAAAAAAAGTAAAAAGCAGATGGGCTGAGTGTGGTCTATGTCTGTAAGCCTAGTACTCCGAAAGGATGATTGATTTCTGGACATTCATGGCCAGCCTGGGCTACATAGCCAGACTATCACATACGTAGAGTGTAGAGAGAAGAACAAGAACAATGCCAAAGGATAGGAAAATATAATTGTCCCTTGTGTCCATGGGGATTGGTTCCAGGTTCTTTGTCATTCCTTATGAACAGTAAGTACCCTATATAAAATGGGATAGTATTTAGGTACCCCTTACATCCTCTTGTGTACTTTAACTCATCTCTAATTACTTATAATAGCTAATACAGTATAAATACTATAGAAATAATTCTTATATAGTGTAGCTAATAATAGAAGCAAGTTTTTACTTGAGAACTTTGAATCTACTGCTTGAATACACAGATTTGGAACCCACAGAGTTTATTTGGCTTACGTCTCCTGGGTCACAGTTCATTACCAACGGAGACCAAGGGAGGAACTCAAGGCAGGAACCTGAAGGCAGGAGCTGAAGCACAAGCCATGTAGGAATGCTGCTTACTGGCTTGCTCACCTGGCCCATGCTCAGCCTGCTTTCTTTTTTTCTTTTTTTTTGGTCTTTTAGAGACAGGGTCTCCCTGTAGTCCCAGCTGTCCTGGAACTCACTCTGTAGACCAGGCTGGCCTTGAACTCACAAAGATCCGCCTGCCTCTGCCTCCCAAGTGCTAGGATTAAAGGCGTGCGCCACCACGCCCGGCTCAGCCTGCTTTCTTATGGAGTACAGAAGAACCACCTGCCCAGGGGTGGATGTAGGAAACTTTTCTTTTTATGCCGAGCAGGGACCACGCGGCCCTGCTAAGGGGGATGGGGACACACTGCCTGCTTTGTGGACACTGTGGGGAGCTGGCCCCTCGGCGTAGAGACCAGACGGCTACTTCCCGCAGCCCAACCTAAGTGGTAACTCCAATTTAGGCTCTTAGCCTGGACCCATGAGACAGCCCAGAGCCGGGACAGGAATTTCACTCACAACACCAGCTACTCAGGCTGGTGGTCCGAAAAGGGAACCTCTTTCCAGCCCACTGGCCACCTGAACGAAACTCAGGCCTACTTTAGTCAGTATGCGTGCAATAATTAAAAAATATCGGTTGGGAACTCCGTGATGATGTTATTGTGGAATTCAATTTACTCATTGCCACAGCTTGCTTTTATAAACGAAATGACGTCAGTTCCCAGAGCCCCCCAACTCCATTCCACTGCACACCTTGCTCCACCCAGCATCGCAGCACCTAGGCCAAGCTGCTTGCTCCTCCCTGGGGCGGAGCCAGACTCTTGACCTGGTTGTGCTAGTTGGAAATCCAGCCTGCAATTCAAGCTGGATTTCCCACAGGTGGCACCACCCACAGTGGGCTGGGCTCGCCACATCACTCAGCAGTCAAGATATCCCACAGACATGGGCACAGGCCATGGGGAAGCAATTCCCCAATTGAGGCTCCCTCAACTCTGGTGTGTCAAGTTGACAATAAAGCTATCTACCGCATGTACTGTGTAAACACCAACCCAGAGAAAGTTGATAGAACTATCTGACAAGGTAGACTTTAAGGAAAGAAATGCTACTGAAGACAGCAAATAACATCTCATAATGCTAAAGTCAGCTTCATAGGAAGCCATAATAATTCTGTACGATCCTATTTTGTTGCCTGGCTTGCTAACCATTCATATGCGGTATTTGGGAAATTTCTTTTGACCAGTGTTCTGCTGTGAGGAATAGTTGTTCCTTTGTTTTCACTGGTCATGGCATTGTAAACAATTGCAAGCAATCGCCACATGAGAGAGGAAGTCTTAAGATTAAAGGTGTGTGCCACTATGCCTGGCTTTATTAATCCTTTAAAAGTGCCAAATATGGGGCTGGAGAGATAGTCTAGCGGTTAAGAGTGCCGACTGCTCTTGCAGAGGACCCGGGTTCAATCCCCAGCACCCACATGGCGGCTGAGAACCGTCTGTAACTCCAGTTCCAGGAGAACTCCAGTTCCAGGGGAATCCGATGCCCTCACGGTGTTGCACGACACGGGTGCACAGACCTACATGCAGACAGTACATTCATACACATAAATAAATAAAATTAAAAAATTTTTTTGAAAAAAGTGCCAAATATAAGAAAATAATTTTATATGAAGACTAGGATGATGATCTTTGTTTTGTTTGTTGACAAAAGCTCCCATTCTATAGCCCAGGGTGGCCTCGAGTTTACTGTGTAGCCCAGGCTGACCTCAGATTTGCTGTGATTCTCCTGCCTCCGAAGTTTCCCAGGTGCTGAGAGGTTATGATTATTTGTGTGTTTGTACTTGTGTGTGCTCTCATCCCTGTGTGTACATGTGGAAACTAGAGGTCTTTGTCAGATATCTTCCTCAATCACTTTTCACATTTTTCTGCATTTATCCTGTCCTAAAGTTCATGGCTCTTTGTGCTACCACAGTCCTGGTGATCACTGCTATTATGGTAACTTACTGCAATATTTGATACACCGGTTCTCTGTTTCCCTCTTAGAATGTGACCTCCTTAAGTGGGAGGGTTTCATTCCATTCTTCAATGTCTAGTGTCCTAAGTGCTTGTTCTGAAATGATGGCACATACTATTCAGTTCTAGAGTTTTATTGATTCACTGGTAACTGGCACTGCACTTCTACTAGATTATCATAAAAAACTGGTTAAAGCCCACAATGGGGTTTAAACAAAATTTTTTTCATGTAACTCTGATAAAAGGCTAGACACCAGAGAGATAAGAGAGCTGTTACTATATTATTTCAGGTGTACCAGGCTTTAGATAAACGCATATCTTAAAGTGTGAAAGTATAGGGGCGGGAGAGATGGCCTAGCGGTTAAGAGCGCCGACTGCTCTTGCAGAGGACTCGGGTCGATCCCCAGCACCCACATGGCGGCCGAGAACCGTCTGAAACTCCAATTCCAGGAGAACTCCAGTTCCAGGGGAATCCAACAAAAAAATCAAAAAAAAAAAAAAAAAAAGCTGACTTAAAAAAAAGTGTGAAAGTATAAGTTTTTTAAATGATATGATTATTCAAATTACAGAAAAAGTTTACTACATGAATGACTCAAGCAGTATTTTCTCTCAGTATGTTTGAAATGACTGGTAATAAGAAATAAGATGTGATAGACACCTTAAGCCAGGCATGGTGGTGCATGCCTTTAATCCTAGCACTCGGGAGGCAGAGGCAGGCGGATCTTTGTGAGTTCAAGGCCAGCCTGGTCTACAAAGTGAGTTTCAGGACAGCTGGGGCTACACGGAGACCCTCTCTCGAAAAGACAAAAAACAAAAAGATAATATCCAGCAAAAATAAAGGAAGTAACATACAGAAGCTGATGATGCAAACCCGTGATCATCACTGGCCTCCGCCACAGTGCCTTGTCAAGCAGCCCAGAGTAGTAGCCCATGAAGTCAATGTACAGAAGCCACGGGTCGGTCAACTTCGGCAGGGGCAGGTTCTGGGCCTCATTCGGCAGGAATTTTAACGGCTCTCGGCTGGGCCATCTGGTCATCATATTGAGGCCAGTTCTATGTGAGGTCTGACCTCAGACCACCGACTACAAGAGAAGAAGAAAGAAAGGAAAACCACCCTAAGAGCTGCCATTCTCCTCCATGCACGGACTGAAGGGCTGGTCTTAGTGTTTTTAAAGTATGCATTTACACATGTTTAGAAAAACATCTGAAATTAAATGTCATCTTTAGTGTGGTGTTACAGATATTGATTCAAAGGAATAATTCTTTTTCCCTACAATTCTAACATGAAACCTAAAATATTTTTCAATCAAACTGAAAGTACAAAGACCATTTGTCACTTAAGAAGTAGATTATTTGTCAAGGAATCAAAAAATAATTGGGAGCTAGGGCTAAGCTCTCAAAGATAAGGGGACGACATGATTGCTGAGGGTTTCATGCTTATCTCTTCCTCACTACTGCAACTCTGAGTCATGGAGTCTGTGACATGCTTCACAAGGACCCTGGACATTTGGAATATATCCAAACTGCTTTGATAAACATTTATGTATTTCACGTGTGTTGCTCCTGGGATGAAGAACATAACTTTAATTCACAAAAGCCCTATGATCCAAAAATTATTAAGAACCCCACAGATGATTCCTGTCTGTTTCCACAGAGATTATAAAGTGTTGCCAATTTTCAACCACAAACTACAAAAAAGGGCATGTTATTTGGGTCTTAGAATAGTAAGAGTGATTGTAAAGCTGTTGGCTTTTGTCTAGGCTATATGTTCCTGTCTTTCCTGCTGTTATTTTATAACTTTTGTTCTTGTCTCTTTACCCCAAAAGCTGCCCAATTGAAAACAAGCCAGATTTAGAGATTGTAATTTTTCCCTTAATAGTCCAGGAAATTGAGGATCTTTTCTGTTTAAAGTTTATCATTTCAGGGGCTTGAGAGATGGCTCAACAGTTAAGAGCACTAGCTGCTCTTCCAGAGGACTTGAGTTCAGTTCCCAGCATCCACATGGCAGCTAACAACTGTCCTAACTCCAGTTCCGGGGGATCCAACACCTTCTTCTGACCTCTGAGGGCATTTTGAGGCAGAGGCAGACAGATTTCTGAAAGATTGCAGCCAGTTTGGTCTATATAGCAAGTTCTAGGTCAGCTGGGATTACAGGGAGACATCGTCAATAGATAGATAGATAGATAGATAGATAGATAGATAGATAGATAGATAGATAGATAGAAAGAAAATTAAGGAATGGATTTTGCAATCATTCATTAATGCTATCTTTTAGCATGATTAGTTGCATCTAAGCAATTCGACTCTTATTTTAATAGGGAAAAAAAAGTGAGTTCCCATAAAAATGTAGGTAACTAACCATCCTTTTAATCCACAATTCTTATGTATCTGGAACTTTAATACCTATACTTCTTTCAGTTCATTTGTGGTTTTGTCTTTTTTTCCTTTCCAGTTCTGGGAACCCAGAGTCTTGTACTTACTAGGCCAGCACTCTATCACCAGGCTAAACCCCTATTCCCTTTCCTCCCCTCTTCAGCTTGATCTTTGATGTGTACCATCTGTTGTCTTTTGGCAATTTTTTTCCTCTACTATATTTTTCATAGGAAGAATTTTACAGTAGTAATATGGGCTTGATTTCATTTTCAAGGATACTTTTTTTTTTCTTTTTAAGAAATAGCATCTCAGCCTGGCGTGGTGGCACACACCCTTTAATCCTTGCACTTGGGAGGCAGAGGCAGGCGGATCTTTGTGAGTTCAAGGCCAGCCTGGTCTACAGAGTGAGTTCCAGGACAGCTGAGGCTATAGGGAGACCCTGTCTCGAAAAGACAAAAAAAAAAAAAAAGAAAGAAATAGCATCTCGTGCTTGCTTTGGCAGCACATATACTAAAATTGGAACAATACAGAGATTAGCATGGCCCCTGCGCAAGGATGACATGCGAATTCGTGAAGTGTTCCATATTTTTTTTACAAAACAACAACAAAACCGAAAAAAGATAAAAAAGAAGAAAGAAAAAGAAAAAGAAATAGCATCTCATTATGTAATCCATACTGGCCTTCGATTCATTATCCTTCACCTCAGATTATAAGCATGAGCTGCCAAACCAACCCTAGAGTACTCTGTTCCCATCTCTGTAAGAGAAAAATGGAAATACACATACTTGTGCTTACCATTTAAAAACTTCAACAACGGGGCTGGAGAGATGGCCTAGCGGTTAAGAGCGCCAACTGCTCTTTCAGAGGACCTGGGTTCGATCCCCAGGTCCCACATGGCTGCTGAAAATCGTCTTTAACTCCAATTCCAGGGGAATCCCAATGCCCTCTTCTGACCTCCATTGCACAACACGGGTACACCAACCTACATGCAGACAGTACAGTCATATACATATGAAAATAACAATAAAAAATTTTTTTTAAATAAAAACTTCAACAAAAAGCTCAAGTTCACTGTCAACCTATGTTATACTTGAAATTGTTGTCATCTGTTAGGTTTGATACTAGGTTACATTTGCCTACTCAGAGCCATAAAAATGAACCAGCTTTTACTTCTGGTCATAGTTGATCTAAGGCTGAGTTTTGTTTATTATTTATGTGTGTGTGTGTGTGTGTGTGTGTGTGTGTGTGTGTGTTTTAAGCTTTGAAAGTTTAAAGAATGTTGTACAGGGATGGGGGGTGCTGAAAAGATGGATCCATGAGTAAGAAAGAGTACTGACTGCTCTTGCAGAGGACCTGGGTTTGATTCCCAGCACCACATGGCAACTAACAACCATCCGCAGTTGCAGTTCCAGGAGAATCCAATGCCGCCCTCTTCTGAACTTCTTGGGCACTGTACAACATTGGTGCACTTACACACATGCAGGCAGGCAATACACACACACACACACACACACACACACACACACACACACACATTGTTTAAGTTGGTTTTGCTTGTTTTTGTTTTTGTTTTTTGAAACAGGGTTTCCCTGTAGACCGGGCTGACTTTAGTCTTACAGATACCTACCTGCTTATGTCTCCTGAGTGCTGGGATCAAAGCCCAGTCTGTGTGTGTGTGTGTGTGTGTGTATTTTTTTCTTTTTGAGACAGTGTCTCCCTGTAGGGCCAGCTGGCCTGCAACTTGCTTTGTAGACCAGGCTGGCCTTGAACTCACAGAGATCTGCCTACCTCTGCTTCCCCAATGCTCGGTTTAAGATTTTTAAGAGAGGTGTAGATGTTCCAGGCATGTTGGTGCACACCTTTAATCCCAGCACTCAGGAGGCAGAGGCAGGAGGAGCTCTGTGAGTTCAAGACCACCCTGGTCTACAGAGTGAGCTCCAGGCCAGCTGGGACTAAAGGGGGACCCTATCTCAAAGATAGAAAACAAAAAGTCATAGTAAAGAGTTCATATACGGGGGCTGGAGAGAGAGCCTAACCGTTAAGAGCACCAACTGCTCTTGTAGAGGACCCGGGTTCGATCCCCAGCACCCACATGGCAGCTGAGAACCATCTATAACTCCAATTCCAGGAGAACTCCAGTTCCAGGGGAATCTGAGACCCTCTTCTGACCTCTGCGGCATTGCACGACACGGGTGCACAGACCTACATGCAGACGGTACATTCATACACATACAAAAAAATAAAAATAAAAATAAGAAAGTTCATATACATAGTGCACTTTGTGTAAGTTTTTTCACTCTTAATACAAAATAAGTTCCTATATAGGTAGTTGCACATGTAATTCCATGAGAAACTGTTACCTTACAGGGAAATCTGAATTTTTAAACCAAGTTTTTTTTTTTTTTTTTTTTTTTT
>VZQC01015004.1:6013243-6040972 GCA_009823505.1 Rhizomys pruinosus
TTCTCATTGAATCATTTCTGACTGATACTTATTTTGTTCTTGTTATTTCATTTCTGTGTTGCTGTTTTCTCAACTCTCTTATGGTTAATTCTGTGGAATTATTTATTCCTTGTGCCCTTTGGGTGTGTTTAATCTCTTCAGACTGAGGTATTCCTTCTAGTATTTCTGTAGAGATGACTTGGTGGATATAGATTCCTTAAATCTATTTTTATCATGGACATTTTTGTGTCACCATCAATTACAATGCATAGTTTTTTTGGATATATAATAGTCTGGGCTGGTATTTGTATTCTTTCCTGACTTATAGGAGATATGTCCAAGCTCTTCTGACATTCATAGCTACTCCACTAAACAATCAGCTGTTATTTTGAGGGACATGTCTTCATATGTGCCTGGGTCTTTCTTGCAACTCTCAGTATCTTTTTTATGTTCTGTATGTTTAGCTTTTCTTTATATTTTATTTGGTCAAAAAGACCATTTTTATTACTTCTCTTTTATGTATATAAGTGTATTCATGCATGCATGTTACTGCACCTGTGTCATGAAATGCCTGTGGAGGGAAGAAGAGTGTGTTGTATCACTTAAAACTGGCATTACTTATGGTTGTTAACCACTGGGTGGTTAACAACCACTGGGTTATTAACATCTGGGTGCTAAGAATTAAGTCCAAGTCCTCTGCAAGAGCAGCCAGTGTTCTTAACCACTGAGCCTTCATTGCAGCTCCTTAATTTTTAATTTTTTAAGAAAAATTTTTTGTCTTTTTGAGACAGGGTCTCTCTGCAGTCCCAGCTGTCCTGGAACTCACTCTGTAGACCAGGCTGGCCTTGAACTCACAGAGATCCGCCTGCCTCTGCCTCCCAAGTGCTAGGATAAAAGGCGTGCGCCACCATGCCCGGCCAACTATTTTTTGAGCTTTCTAACATGAAAGACAAAACATAGACTGTTTTAATAGTGAAATTTTTCTAAACACAGATCAATCTGAATTGTTGACTTAGTTTTGGGTTCCTATGTGTTTCACATTTTCATTCAAGTAGTTAGCCTCAGAACCCCTACTTCCTTCTCTTCTTTCTCTTTTGTAGTCTCCATTCTGGCCTTGAATTCACTGTCTTGCCTCAGCCTCCCAGGTGCTAAGATTACAGGTGTACACTGTCATCCTGGGCTCTGGGCCCACTTTCTGTCTCAGAGGGTACTTGAAGTAACCATAAACCAAGGATGGCTTATTTCTCTGTCATACCAAATTTCCGTTCTACCTGATAGCTTTCTTTTGTTATATTTAAATTTTTCATATGGAAAATCAAGAAAACAACCAAATCAGGTATGTCCCCAGTTTATCTGTAAAGAGATGAATGGCTGGGAAATAGAAGTCAAGAATCTTTTATGTCAGGAATCTTTTTTTCCCAGTTCTCTTGTTGATTTGTTGAAAACATTCAATCTACATTTGTAAAACAATTGAAAATATTTTCATCTACAAATGATGTCTGTACCCTTCTAATCTTTCCTGTGAATAGATTCTCAGGAGTAAAAATGAAACAAAAATATTTTATTTCTATCTTGAATAGATTAATTAAAATAAAATTTTTCTAAGGGGTTGAGAATATGGCTCAGTGGGTAAGAACACTTGCTATGCAAGCATGATGACCTGAATTTGAATCCCCAGCACTTAAGTTAAAAACTCAGACATGGCTGGGCATACTATAACCCCCAGAATTGGGGAGCAGGGACAAACAGATCCTGAAAGCTCACTGGTTAGTTGTCCTAGACGGAATGGCGAGCCTCTGGTTCAGGAAGAGACCCTGTCTCAAGGGGATAAGTAGGAAAGTGATAAAGTAAAACACCAGATATTCTCTTCTGGCCTCTCCATGGATATGCACATACACACATGCTCGCATACACACAGTGTTAATTTTGTCATGTTTTATTTATTTTGCCACATACTTTAAATGTCATGAGCCCTCTTGATAATAAAACTGCATGGACACCAAAGTACTACAGAATAGTAGACATGTGACATTTCTTTTTGTGTTCTTTTTATCAATTTTCTCTGTTACTCTCTCTCTATATATATATATTAACTAGCTTCATAGTTGGAAATGTATGCTTTCATTTATATTTTACCACAAGTTAAACGTTACATCTCCCTGCTAATCATTGGCCTATTTTTTAGGAGGCTTAAATCAGGTAATACTGTAAATGGACTACTATATACATGTCAGTGTGGGTTTTTGAATTTGATTTTTTTTTTTTTTTTTTTTTTTGTTCTTTTCGGAGACAGGGTCTCCCTGTATTCCCAGCTGTCCTGGAACTTACTCTGTAGACCAGGCTGGCCTTGAACTCACAAAGATCCGCCTGCCTCTGCCTCCCAAGTGCTACGATTAAAGGCATGCGCCACCACACCCGGCTTGGTTTTGGAATTTGAACTGATTCAAATGTTAACATTATAGAATACTTGTGATGCATTAGAAAATGTAAATAAGGGAACTAGAGAGATGGCTCAGTGGTTAAGAGCACTAACTGCTCTTGCAGAGGACTTGGGATTCAGTTCCCAGTATCAACATGTCTGCTAACTACTGTCCCTAACTCCAGTTCCAGGGGATCCAACACCTTCTTTTGACCTCTGCAGGCATCACACAACATGGGTACACTTACATACATGCAATACACTCATACATATAAAATAATAAAATATGAGTGAGTTCCAGGTCAGCTGGGGCTACAGGGAAACCCTGTCTCAAAAAGACCAAAAATAAAAAAGAAATGTAAATAGGAAGATTGGCATTATGTTATAAGAAATGAGATCACCAATAAGATAAATTCTGAATATTATACATATGGTAGGAGTAAAGAGTGACCTCTGAATACAAATATATTGGAAAGTAATAAGCTGAAGTAGAAAAATTAATTCAGAAATATGTGTATTGTTACCTTGAAGTGCTTCGATAGTAGTGGTAGCCTACTATATTCTGGGTTCTGAGAAGATACACACTTCTTTCATCTCATCCTTTGCAGTGGTAATTTCCCTCATCCCACAGATTTTTCTTCATGTGATGGTGTATTGAAACTTGAGTATCTTTTTCTTAGAGGCTACTGTGAATTGCAGGGAAAAGTTCATCATGACAGATGGTATGACAGGCAAAAAGCTAAAGTAAAGATCTGGCTGTAGCTCAGTGGTAAAGTGTTTGCTTGGCATGTATGAGGCCCTGAGTTTGGTCTCTAGCATCTCAAAAAAAATAACAAATCAAAGGCTGAAGTCAGCTTTTTATTTTTATGAAATCAGTGGTAAATTACTTGCATTTAGAGGTGGGAATGAGCTTTTTTTTTTGAACCTGAGGTGAGTTTGAAAAGCCTGGGGTGGAGGGATGCACATTTTAACTGAACTTGGAGGATTTGGATCAGTGAATGTCAGCTTTCTTTTTCAGTATGATAGAAGGAGTTGAGGACTTAGCTCACTTGCCTGGAGTACATGAGGCCTGGTCTCAATTCCTAACACCACTTAAAGCCAGGCATGGTAACACACTCAGAAGATAGAAGCCAGAAGATCAGAGAAGTTCAAGGCCATTCACCCACCCAGGGCTCAAGGACATTTGTGGAAGAGGGGGTCAGAAAGATTGTAAGAGCCAGGGGTGGTATATGACCATAAGGAAACAAGAGTCTTCTATGCTTCTGGGAACTTGCTAATATGAACTTAGAGCAATGGTGACAACATGCACAAGACCCAGGCAAACGCAGTCAGACAGAAACCCAGCACAGAACTTGGGAAGTGGGCAGCAGGCCACAACTTTAGCTAAGGAACCATTGGCAGCCAATCACTGCTGGGTGAGGGAGAGTTGATCTTTAAGAGGCAGAATGCATGATCTGGGATGGGGTGGGGTGGGGTGGGGGGAAGGGAAGGGAAGGGGAAATATGCCTGAACTGAATTGGAAAATGATGTATGAAATACACAAAGCATCAATAAAAAAAAAAAGAGATTTGAGACAGGTTGAACAGGCTCCGGTGGATGAACTTACACAGAGGGACAGTTGGGTACACAAGGCCCTAACATCAGAATGCTTAAAATCCAGTGGGCTTGGGGGGGTACAGGTGGGGGACATCTAAATATGATTAAGATACATTATATGAAATACACAAAACTTCAATAAAAATATTCTCTATATCTATCATCTATCATCTATCTATCTATCTATCTATCTATCTATCTATCTATCTATCTATCTATCTATCTATGTTAGTTCAAGGCCATGCTCACCTACAACTTAGTGTGCCCAGACTCAAGCTTCTTGTGTCTTTCCTTCCCCCTGGTTCTCTTTAATTTCCTTGTCTAGTGCCACCTCCATCCATTAGAGCTAAAATATCCCCCCTTCTTTGAGATAGGGTCTCACTGTGTAGTCATAGCTGGACTGGAACTGGCTATGTAGTCTAAGCTGGCCTTGAACTCTTAGAGATCTGCCTGTCTCTTCCTCCCAAGTCCTGGGACTAAAGATGTGCACCACCATCCCAGATGGTGCACATCTTTTTTCATATTCTCAATTTCTTAGGAGATAATCTTGTTTCCACTTTTTTTTTTTTTTTTTTTTTTTTTTTTGTCTTTTTGAGACAGGGTCTCCCTGTAGCCCCAGCTGTCCTGGAACTCACTCTGTAGACCAGGCTGGCCTTGAACTCACAAAGATCTGCCTGCCTCTGCCTCCCAAGTGCTAGGATTAAAGGCGTGCGCCACCACACCCGGCTTGTTTCCACTTCTTTAACATATCTAAATTTTGGCTATTTCTTACCAACTTCATTGCTATGACCTCATGTCTGGTACCATCCTCTTTGACCTTAATCTCTTTAACTGTTCTTCCAGTTCGCTTTCATTACTGTCTCACATCTTCAGCATAGGAACTAGAGAGATGTGAATAAAACTTAAGACAAATTACATTATTCCTAGGATGTCTTCATTTCTCATGTTTGATATGGCCTTTAAGGTCCTGCATGGTCTTGTTCTCCATCTCTCTGATAACATACTCTGTTAGGCCCCATTGCTCATTTTTCTCCAGACATAATGGTCTTTGCTGTTCCTTGCCAAATTCCCAAGTGCTTCATATTCTAATTGGGAAAACATTGTGAAAGTCAAAATTAAGTTTTCTTTGGTTGTACTTTGAGAGGTCAAAGAGGCACAAGTAAGTAAGCTAGGAGAGTTTGAAGGAGATGGGCTTTAAAAGCTACATGTGCAGGGGGCTGGAGAGATGGCCTAGCGGTTAAGAGCACCGACCGCTCTTTCAGAGGACCCGGTTTCGATCCCCAGCACCCACATGGCGGCCGAGAGCCGTCTGAAGCTCCAATTCCAGGAGAACTCCAGTTCCAGGGGAATCCGATTCCCTCTTCTGACCTCCGTGGCATTGCATGACACGGGTGCACATACCTTCATGCAGACAGTACATTCATACACATTAAAAAAAAATCCATGTTGATGGGGCTGGAGAGATGACCTAGCGGTTAAGAGCGCCGACTGTTCTTGCAGAGGACCCGGATTCGATCCCCAGCACCCACATGGTGGCTGAGAACCGTCTGTAACTCCAATTCCAGGAGAACTCCAGTTCCAGGGGAATCCGACACCCTCTTCTGACCTCCGCGGCATTGCACGACACGGGTGCACAGACCTGCATGCAGACAGTACATTCATACACGATAAATGTTTAAAAAAATCCATGTTGATGGGGCTGGAGAGATGACCTAGCGGTTAAGAGCGCCGACTGTTCTTGCAGAGGACCCGGATTCGATCCCCAGCACCCACATGGTGGCTGAGAACCGTCTGTAACTCCAATTCCAGGAGAACTCCAGTTCCAGGGGAATCCGACCCCCTCTTCTGACCTCCGTGGCATTGCATGACACGGGTGCACAAACCTACATGCAGACAGTACATTCATACACATAAATAAATAAATAAAATAAAATAAAATAAAAATCCATGTTGGAGCTGGAGAGATAGCCTAGCCATTAAGAGTGCCGACTGCTCTTGCTGAGGACCCAAGTTCGATCCCTAGCACCCACATGGCGGCTGAGAACCTTCTTTAACTCCAGTTCCAGGAGAATCCGACCCCCTCTTCTGACCTCCATGGCTTTGCATGACACCGGTGCACAAACCTACATGCAGACAGTACATTCATACACATTAAAAAAAAATCCATGTTGATGAATAGAAGAAAACTGGTGGTACACACAGTGTTGTAGTTAACAAGGGAAGAAAATCTAGGCAGGTTTCTTAGCATCAGAAATATCACAGAATGAACTTGTTCTGGGTGACAGTGAGGAATAAAAACGACAAAGTAGCATCTGCCACTCATATTGCCTGGAAAGGTGGAGCAATTGATTCAGGACTGGATTTATTTTATTTTCATTTTCATGTTTGTATGTGTGTGTGGTCTGCCTGTCTGTGTCCCCATGAAGGCTAGAAAAAGGCATTGGATACCCTGGAACTTTCTGGTATAGGTGCTGGGAACCAAACTTGGGTTCTCTATAACTGATGAGCCATTTCTTCCGCTCTGTATTTCCTGTTCTTAGTCCATTTGATTTGTTAAATTCTAAAAAGAATTCAGGAGGCAAAGCTTAGCTAGAAGACTTTGAGTATGTCCTTTTTATAATTTCTAATTATCATTTTTGTTTTATTTTGTTTTGAGACAGGATTTACCTCTAGCCCCAGCTGGCCTGGAACTCATTATGTAGATCAAGCTGGTCTTGATCTCATAGAGATCCACTTGCCTCTGCCTCCTGAGTGCCAGATTAAAGGCCTGCCCTCTACTCCCAGCTAATTACTTACTATTTTAAGAGTATTTATCATGATATTAGTGGATCAAGTGCCATGTAAATTAAGTGTACCACAAATAATACTTGTTCCCATCTTATTGGAAAGAAAATTTTTAGTGAAATGATTGCAGATGACAAAAAATAAAACTTGGAGAAAGAGAATTTAAGGCTGTTAATGACCAAAAAACATTTTCTATAATTAAAGAAAATGACCTTGAGAGATTTTTGTTGGCTTTAACCAATATATAGAAAATTGTGTTTAAGTAGAAGAGATCTTTTAATTTTGTAATGAGGTTGATAGATGTTTTGGAAGTAAAATCTAACAAGGAACTTGAAGCTGGAAATTACATGTTGGTATTTAGTTCCCGAAAGCACACATCTACTCTGTGTTGACATACTGCTTCTGGGAAGTTTCTTTGTGAATCAGAATACTGCGCTTGTGTTGCTACTAGCTGAGCTCTGACTGAATTTTCAAGACAGTTATTCAACACCAGATTTTTAGAAGAAAAACAGAATATACAGAAAACAAGCTACAAAGCTGGCTGTGGTAGTGTACACCTATAATAACTGTTCTTGGCAGGCTGAAGCCAAAAGATAACTATGACTTCAAGGACACCCTGGATTACAGACTGAGTCCCTATCTCAAACCAAACTAAACCAAACCAAACAAAAAAGTAAATGAAACCAGAAAACAGCAACTCTTAGGATGGAATTGGCTGCTTATTTTTTTTTTTTTTGCTTAAGAGAATATATTACCTTGAAAAACAAAGTCTACTTCTAGCAGCTTTGTTGCTCTTCAAGAGCTAAGATACTGAAGGCAGAACAGGGAGAAGCACATTACACAGTGCTGAAGCTGTGACCACCCCTCCCATCTCTTCAGTTCATGCTCTTCTTTTTTCTTTTTTTTTGGGGGGGGGGGTCTTTTTGAGACAGGGTCTCTCTATAGCCCTAGCTGGCCTGGAACTCACAGATCTGCCTGCCTTAAAGGCATGTGCCAACACGCCCAGTTTAAAGAAGGTTCTTAGCCACCAGGTGGGTGCTGGTAATGGAACCCGGGTCCTCTGCTAGAGCCGTTGGCTCTTTTAACCACTGAGCCACCTCTCCAGCCCCCAGTTCATGCTCTTTTAACCTTAATGTTAAGAGGACATTTTGCTCTGGGTTTACATTTTTAAAGGGAGAAATGGCTTATTTTAGCCATTTGAGGTAAAGTCTGGCTGTAGGGAAGTCAAGGCAACAGGAGCGTGAAGCAGCTGGTCATATTGTATCCAGTAAGGAAGAAGAGAACAAACAAAAGCACAGCACCTGTTTTGTTTTCCTTTTTAATTGTAGACCCCAATCTATTAATATGCCATGGTAAATAAACTAATCCCTGAGAATTTTCAGTGTCTGAATCTGTAGTCTGTTTTTAGAACATACTAGTTTAGCAGATTATGTCTTGTTTGCTCTTTGCTTGCTAAGCATGTATGAGTAGTAGAGGCCCTGAGCCCTATTGCCTATATGGAATGGACAAAAGAACCAGCAGTCTGGTAGAGCAGAGCAAAGGGAAGCAAGGAAAATAATTTTCCTTTGGCCTGAAGAGATACATATCCCTGGAGCCTTGATGGCTGACGTTCAGGCTCAGAACAAAGGAACATCAGTGGGCAGCAGCATGTGTTGGAAGGAGCAGGCATTTGCTTATAGTTTGGGCTACATGGCATGCACACTAGAGGCTCTGGTTGGTCAGCACTCATGATCCCAGTTAGAATTTGAATGAGAAATATTCTGGCAGTTTTTCCTCTTGTTTAATGTTTCAGAGGAATCCTTTTTTTTTTTTTCCAATTCACTTTGCTTTTGTTCTTAACTTAAAAGCAGATAAGTCTCCTGAATTGATGGGGACAACCAAAGGACATAATCTAACAAGATAAAAGCAATAACAACAACAACAACAACAACAGAAAGCCAGTTAGGCTGAAACTGTGCTTTTCCTCGTAACCTGTCCAATTTTAGAAAAGTTAAGGGGTCTTGTTCTCGGATAAGCCTTAGGATAGATCTTGTGTTTTTTGTTTTTTGTTGTTTTTTTTTTTTTGTCTTTTTGAGACAGGGTCTCCCTGTAGCCCCAGCTGTCCTGGAACTCACTCTGTAGACCAGGCTGGCCTTGAACTTACAAAGATCCGCCTGCCTCTGCCTCCCAAGTGCTAGGATTAAAGGCGTGCTCCACCACGCCCGGCTTAGATCTTGTGTTTTAAGGGAGAATGTAAGTATGGGTACTTTCTGAGTCAGAGGTGGGAGCTTGATTGGCTTGCACTGAAGTGAGTCTGGTAAACTGTAATTCATTTAAATGCTTTGTGTATTTGCTGAAATTAGCCTGGAGTCTTGAAAAAGACCTTGAGATGGTACCTTTGTATAGTTATCCATAAAGAATCCCATTTCCACTTACTTTATTCTCTGAATAGACATAGATTTTTTTTTTTTTTTTTTTTTTTGTCTTTTCGAGACAGGGTCTCCCTTAGCCCTAGCTGTCCTGGAACTCTGTAGACCAGGCTGGCCTTGAACTCACAAAGATCCGCCTGCCTCTGCCTCCGCCTCCCAAGTGCTAGGATTAAAGGCGTGCACCACCATGCCCGGCCAGACATAGATTTTTAAATCAGAGTGTTCCCCTGGAAGAGTGCTGTGATGTGTTCCAGGCTGCATCTATCATGGACGTTCATTTTTCCTCTAGCGAAGGGGAGATTGCTTTGACAGTGGATGTGAGTCATTGGGCACCTGTTGTATTGAAGCTACTATAACCAGCACTAGATGAGTTAGATTCCATTTAACCCTTCAGCAGCCGGGATAGTTAAAATTAGTATTGAGAGTATTCCTAGTCACACTTAGGGAACATTGTGCCATTCTTTAGTCTTGACCATTTTTTTCTGGTTAATTTTATATTCTAGCATAGTTCTCAGCACATGGAAAGCACCTAATATATTAATAAAATATATATCTATGGGGCTGGAGAGATGGCCTACTGGTTAAGAGCACCAGCTGCTCTTGCAGAGGACCCAGGTTCGATCCCCAGCACTCACATGGCGGCTGAGAACCATCTTTAACTCCATTCCAGGGGAATCCGACGCCCTCTTCTGACCTCCGCAGCATTGCACGACACGGGTGCACAAACCTACATGCAGACAGTACATTCATATACATACAAAAATAAATAAAATTTAAAAAATAAAATATATATCCATCTTCATGACTCCATGCTTGCTTCTTAGCACCAACTGTCTTTCTACTAGCAAGTTTCTTCTATGGTTTCCATGGTTTTCTTCATTTTCTCTTACTTTGTTTTGCTCCTCCCCTTCTCCTAGTCCTTTAAATATTCACATTCTTCAGGGCCGTTTTAGACGCCTTAAATTCTGTCTCTATACTTCAGATGAACATTAATTATTTCCTTGCAATACTTCATTAATATATACAAGATATCCACATCATTATCTCCAGCTAAGATCTTTCTTCTGAGCTGAGTTTTAGTTCCATTTGTTTTATTATTTGTTAGTTGATTCAGCAAACATTTATTGAAAATTAGCAGTACCATCTGTACCAAATTTGAAAAGATAAGGTTACTTACTGTTCTCATGGAGCTCAAATTGAACAAACAAACCAGAGTATAGATAGCAGTAAGTGCTACATACCCCCTAAAGCAGGATAATGTGTTAGAGGGGACAGAAAGACTGAAGAGATGCTTTAGAACATCTGAAAGCAGAGAGCAAGAGTATGTGTTTCAAGAGGAGTATTAATGAAGGAGACAGATTTCTCATGAAAAGGCGAGGGGAAATTGGTCAATGTAGATGAGCCATAGTCAGTGAGAACATCTGATATCAATGAAGGGTTCATAAGAGGTATGGGGTTAGAGAACTGGGGTAGGGAGTTTGCTTCACTTTAAAATTCAGGAGGGTTGGGGCTGGAGAGATGGCCTAGCGGTTAAGAGCGCCGACTGCTCTTGCAGAGGACCCGGGTTCAATCCCCAGCACCCACATGGCAGCTAAAAACTGTCTTTGACTCCAGTTCCAGGGGAATCCGACACCTTCTTCTGACCTCCGCGGCATTGCACGACACGGGTGCACAAACCTGCATGCAAACAGTACATTTATATACATACGAAAATAAATAAAATCAAAAAGTAAATAAATAAAATTCAGGAGGGTGATAAGGCTGAGTAGTACAGTGTTTGCCAAGCATTTATATGATCCTGTGTTGAGTTCCCATTATCAAGATGAAGCTACATATAAATACATACACACAATAGGAAGCCTTTTTTTTTTTTATTAATTTTATTTATTTCTGTATGTGTATGAATGTACTGTCTGCATGCAAGTCTGTGCACACGTGTCGTGCAACGCCGCGGAGTTCAGAAGAGGGTCTCGGATTCCCCTGGAACTGGAGTTCTCCTGGAATTGGAGTTTCAGACGGTTCTCAGCCGCCATGTGGGTGCTGGGGATCGAACCCGGGTCCTCTGTAAGAGCGGCGCTCTTAACCGCTAGGCTATCTCTCCAGCCCAGGAAGCCTTTTTTAAGAGTTTAAATAGAGGGGCTGGAGAGATAGCCTAGCGGTTAAGAGCACCGACGCTCTTGCAGAGGACCCGGGTTCGATCCCCAGTACCCACATGGCGGCTAAAACCGTCTGTAACTCCAATTTCAGGAGAACTCCAGTTCCAGGGGAATCCGAGACCCTCTTCTGACCTCCGCAGCATTGCACGACATGGGTGCACAGACCTGCATGCAGACACTACATTCATACACATACAAAAATAAATAAATAATAATAAAAAAAAAGTTTAAATAGAGGATAACATGATGGGATTTATTTATTTATTTATTTATTTATTTATTTTGGTCTTTTTTTAGAGACAGGGTCTCCCTGTAGCTCCTGCTGTCCTGGGACCTCACTCTGTAGACCGGGCTGGCCTTGAACTCACAGAGATCCACCTGCCTCTGCCTCCCAAGTGCTAGGATTAAAGGCATGTGCCACCACGCCCAGCACATGGTGGGATTTTGTTTGTTTGTTTATTTAGTCTTTTGAGACAGGGTCTCTCTATAGCCCCAGATGAATTCACTACTTAGTGAGTTCTCTACCACGCTGGCCTTGAATTTAACTCACAGAGATCCACCTGCCTCTGCCTCCTGAGTGCTGGGATTAAAGGCATGAGAGTTGATTGTCTTGGGTACTTGTGACAATGACAGAAAGCCAACACACTTGTCTTAATGCATTCTCCTGCTGTGAGTCCTGTTGCTTAAGAGCCTATTCATTATCTTCCATTTCTTATCCTCCACATACCCAGTATTCCTAGAATACCCAGTATTGGTGTTGATTCTAATTCCTAAATACCAAGTTTCTAGATGATCACATGTCCACCCCTAGCATCCTTCTAACTAGCTGGTTGCCTGGCTTCCTGTGTCATTGTCAATATTTATGCTGTGAATGGTGCTGACAGATTCAGTTATCACATTTCTCTGCTGAAAATGCTTCACAGATTCTACGAGGATACAGTTGAAAGTCTTGACATGATCCATGGTGATTCTAATGAATGTGCTCCTGCTTCCCTCTTCAGCTTCATCTCCCACCCTTTCTGCTCATTCTCCCACCAGCCATACTACTTATTTGTCAAAAAGCCCTGCCCTCACTCTGTGTTTCCCCACTGTTCCTAGTTCCACTCTTACTACACACTCCACCCTGCACTTTCAGCAAACAAGTAAGTCTTCAAAGAGTCTTACTGTCCTCTACAGCTCACTTGGGAATCATTCTCACCTGCTAGTTCCTTCCTCCTGTACAGCTTTCCTCTAGGAACTGGCTCATGGTTTTGGCTTGCCTGTGTTTTCCACTGGATAGAAAACTTCATGAGGCCAGGGACTGTATATCCATGTACAACATACATGTGGGCCCAATACTCTGAAGGCAGAGTCAAGAGGGTCTGCAAGTTCAAGGCCAGCCAGAGCTTATAGGGAGATTCTTACCTTTTCCCTTTGTTTTATATTGTTTTTTTGTTTTTTTGTTTGTTTTGTTTTTAATTTTCTGTATATGAGTGTATTGCCTGGATGTAAGTCCACCCATGTCATGCAATGCTCATGGAGGTCAGAAGAGGGCAGCAGATCCCTTGGAAATAGAGTTATGGACAGTAGTTAGCTGCCATGTATGTTTTAACCCAGGTCCTCAGCAAGAGCAGCCAGCATGCTTAACTACTGAGCTATCTCCAGCCCGTTTGTTTTTTGAGACAGGGTCTCACTGTAGCCCCAGCTGGCCCAGATTTTGCTATGTAGACCAGGTTAGCTTCTATCACAGAGATCCACCTGCCCATCTCTGCTTCCTGAGTGCTGCAATTAAAGGCCTGCAGCACCATGCTTGGCTTTTTGTACTTACTGTTTTATATAATTAACTTTAGAACCATTTATGGTCACTAATCTAATTGCTTTCTTTATCACTTGTTATTTTTCCTGGTCCTGGTTTCCATTTTGATCTTAATTCCATTTTCTATCTTGTTTTCTTGTTGATAGCCATTCTGATTGGGGTGAGATGGAATCTCAGTGTAGTATTTTGTTTTGTTTTGTTTTGTTTTAATCTTTTTGAGACAGGGTCTCCCTATAGCCCCAGCTACCCCAGACTCACTATGACAACCAGGCTAGCCACCATCTCACAGAACTTCTCTTCTCTCTGCCTCCCCTCTCTCTGTCCTCCTCTTTCTGCCTCCGCCTCTTTGTGCCTCCCCCTCTCTCTGCCCCTCCTCTGCCTTCCAAGACCTGGGATTAAAGAGATGTGACACACCCAGCTCAGGGTAGTTTAGATTTACATTTTGATGACTAAAGATACTGAACTTTTTCCCCCTTGTTTTTAATGCTTTTCTTTTTTTTAAATGTATTATTTTTTTATGTGTATGAGTGTACTGTCTCCATGTAGGTTGGTGCACCTGTGACGTGCAATGCCGCGGAGGTCAGAAGAGAGTGTTGGATTCCCCTGGAACTGGAGTTAAAGATGGTTCTTAGCTGCCATGTAGGTGCTGGGAATCGAACCCAGGTCCTCTGCAAGAATAGTTGGCACTCTTAACCACAGAGCCATCTCTCCAGCCCCTTTAATGCTTTTCTTAACCAATTGGACTAAGCATCTAAGGGCATTATCAGTGCAGCTTCTGTTGTCCATATCACTTCAGTTTATTGAAGCAGTAAGCATGGCTATTTAAGGGACCAGCCACTTAATTTTAATTTTAGCCTAAGCATACTTCCTTCAAGTGTAGGAACTACATTTGCAAAGGCTGCCCAATAATCCTGAACCTAGGTCTCAGTAGTGCTTCCAGTGGAGTGAGGATTCTCTAGATGGATGAAGATTTAGTATTAAAATCTGTTTCTTAGAAGGATTTTGACAGGGTTTTAAGCATTATATCACCAGTCTTATTAATACCCCTATAAATATACCTGCAGTTTACATCTTTTTGCTCTTTGGGTTAATTGCACCTGAGATCATTGCAGAATCCCATGGCGCTTCAAATTGTTATCAACTGCAGACAGAACTATTTCCTTGCCAAGGACAGTGCCCGTTCCCCTTAAATGACATACAAGAAATAAAGGTTCCATTTTGTCTAGGTATGGTAGCTGCTGCCTATAACCCCAGCACTTGGGAAGCTGAGGCAGGAAGATTGCCACAAGTTCTAGGCCAGATTGAGCTACAGTGAAACAAATCAAAAAATGAAAATGAGCAAAAAGTTCTGTTTTACAGCAAAAATGCATTGTCTGGTATGCTATTTGAATTTATGACACATCTTACTGACTGACACAGCCTTTTGATAGTTGCCAATTCATTGTTGCTGAAGAAGTAAACAAAATGTGGCACATGCCTTTAATCCTAGCACTCTGGAGGCAGAGGCAGGCAGATCTTTGTGAGTTCAAGGCCAGCCTGGTCCACAGAGTGAGTTCCAGGACAGCTGGGGCTACAGGGAGACCCTGTCTTAAAAAGACCAAGAAATTTAAAAAAAAAAAAAAGGTAAACAAAATGCTGCCCATCATGTTTGATCCAGGAAAGGCTTGCAACTAATAATCCAGAGCATTTAAAAAGTATTTTTGAAGTAAGATGAGAAGTTGGGGTTAATTATTCTCGATTAGTTTTTACCCTGGCTGAATGAAAACATGAAACACGTTTTTTTTTTTTTGTTTTTTTTTTTTCATCTGTAGATGTCAGTATAAAAACATAGGTAGTGAGATTGGGAGCCTTTGGTGTGCAGATTATACAGAGCCTCTAACTTCTTGCTACCAAGCCTCTCTAGACTCTGCGTACAGTGTGCTCAGGTCCCTTACTCTCCCTTGCCTTTCTTCCCCCTACTGAAGGTGGGTCCCCAGTGAATGCAGGCATGAAACAGAAGTATCTTCCATCCTGCTGACAAGTTTGTAGCCTCATGACCTTTATACCTGTTTCAAAGGATTTAAGAGAAAATCATATAGATGGGAGGAATCTAAAAGATTACATAATGTAGGTGTATTTAATAGGTGACCAAACACAGGCTTTTTGGATGTGAAAAGAGAAACACTTTGCATTATATAGCATTACAGTTTACCTCATTTTCTCTTGTGGGATGTATTAATTTCACTTGGGACTAGGGCATACAATCTTAAGTCAGACCTATGTTTACTTCTCAAATTACACTCTTTTGAGTTAGAAAGAGTAAATGGGGTAAGTTTCTCAGGCATAGGACAGTATGAAAGAGAAACAAAAGATTGAATCACTGGAATTTACAATAAATAACAAATACCCAGATCTAGTTGCTTTAATCATTTCTCATCAGGCATTTCTCACTAAACTCATTTATAGAAGACTCATGGACCCATTAAAGTTCTTATGCCTAAATATGTGGCTATTTGAAACTGATTATCAAGGCTAGCAAGATGGCTCAGTGGGTAAAATGCTTGCTGTGCAACCCAGGTCTCAAGTCCCAGAATTTACAGTGGGAAGAGAGGACTCACTGCTGGAAGTTGTCCTCTGACCTCCACATGCTTCTCTCAACACACAGCCCTTACCCACCCCCCACCCCCATAAGTAAATAAATTTTAAAAATTAAAAGTGCTCATCAGAAATTGAATTTGAGGGTTTTAAATTTTTTTATTTCATTATTTTTGTTTTATGTGTATTGCCTGCATGTGTGCAGGTGCACCTGTGTCATGGTGTCATACAATGCCAGAGGGGGTCAGAACAGAAGAGGATCCCCTGGAGCTAGAGTTATGGATGGTTGTTAGCCACCATGTGGGTGCTGGGAACCGAACCTAGATACTCTGTAGCCAGTGCTCTTAAACACTAAATCTCTCCAGCCCCATTAAATTATTATTATTGTTATTATTATTATTAGGTCTTTTTGAGACAGGGTCTCCCTGTAGCTCCAGCTGTCCTGGAACTCACTCTGTAGACCAGGCTGGCCTTGAACTCACAAAGATCCGCCTGCCTCTGCCTCCCAAGTGCTAGGATTAAAGGTGTGCGCCACCACGCCCGGTCCTAAATTATTTTTAATTAAATATCTTACACTAAATTATAAAGGAGATCTATATTCTGGTATCACAAATATAGCATACCTCAAGTCAACAGAAATACATACTTGTTTAGGGATTTGTTGTTGTGTTTTTGTTTTGTTCTTTTTTTTTTCACATAAATTTATTTTTATTTTTTTAGCACATCTAGAGCCCGTGTTCATTCCCCCAGCCCAGCCCACTGAGATCCCCGTCCCCCGCCATTCCCCCACCCCACCTGCCCAGAACGCTCTTGCATTTTTTGCCAAACATGCTTTTCTTTTATTTTTTTCTTTTTTTTTTTTTTTAATTAATTTTACTTTATTTTTTTTTTTTTTTTTTTTTTTTTTTTTTTTTTTTTTTTTAATTTACTGTCTGCATGCGGGTCTTTTCACCCGTGTCGTGCGATGCGCGGAGGTCAGAAGAGGTTGTCGGTTCCCCTGGAACTGGGAGTTTTCATCCATGGACCTGGAAGTGGTTTCATATACGGTCTCTCAGCCGCCTAGGTGTTTGCTGGGGGATCGTCCCGGGTCCTCTGGTAAGAGCGGTCGGCGCTCTACCGGCTAGCCAGCACGTCCAGCACCACAACTGGCTTTTCATCTCGTAGTCTTTCTCATATGTCGCCATAAGGAAGTTGACTGTGTTTGGTGCAGAAAGGTTCACTGTTTCAGTCAGTTTCTTTGAAATGCAGTCCTTTCCGTTGGTGTTTTTGTGATTGGTTTTCCAATTGCAGTACGTGTTGTTGTTCTTTTTTGAGACAGGAGTTCAACCATATAGTGCTGAATGGCCTGGGGACATGCAGTGGATTAAAAAAAAGTGGTGTACCAGACCGGACACTCCGCTCGTCTGTCTGTCTAGATCCCTTATCTTTCTTTTTTATTTTTTTAAAAGAGATTTTTTTTTTTTTTTTTTATTTTATTTGATTTATTTCGGTATGTGTATCAATGTACTGTCTGCATGCAGGTTTGTGCACCCGTGTCGTGCAATGCCGCGGAGGTCAGAAGAGGGTCTCGGATTCCCCTGGAACTGGAGTTCTCCTGGAATTGGAGTTTCAGACGGCTCTCGGCCACCATGTGGGTGCTGGGGATCGAACCTGGGTCCTCTGTAAGAGCGGTCTGCGCTCTTAACCGCTAGGCCATCTCTCCAGCCCTCTTTCTTTCTTTTTTAAGTTAGATGTGGTTATTTGCTTTACCAATGAATTCCACTTTAATAAAGTTACCAACATACATGCATACAGTACACTCATACACATAAAAAATAATAAAAAAATAATAAAGTTACCAAATGATATGTTTATGTGTGCTACAAGAATGAACCTTACAGATGTGCTGAGTAAAAGAGACCAAACCTGAAATGATCCTGTACTGTACTGTACTGTATTCCTTGTGTGAAATAACCAGAAAGCATATGAGTAACTGCTGAGGCTGGAAATGTGGAGGTAAGAGAGTAAGAGCTGAGGGCCACACAAAGTTCTTTATGAAGGAGTGGACATATGTCAGAATAATGACATGAGGTGCATAGTCCTAGAATAACTGAGCACCAGGAAATTGTATGTTTTATTGGGTGAACTATATTTATAAGAGAACTTAATGGAGCCAGGTGGTGGTGCACACCTTTAATCCTAGCACTTGGGAGGCAGAAGCAGGCAGATCTCTGTGAATTCAAGGACAGGTTGGTCTACATAGCGAGTTCCAGGCCAGCTGAGACTAAGAGGGTAACCTGTCTAAAAGGACCAAAAAAAAAAAAGAGAGAGAGAGAGAACTTAATGGGAGGATTGATTTAAACAGTGAACAAGTTCTATCACCTAAACAACCACTTTATTTTATTTTTTTATTTTATTTATTTTACTTTTACTTTTATTTTTATTTTATTTTATTTTTGGTCTTCTCAAGACAGGGTCTCCCTGTAGTCCCAGATGTCTTAGAACTTGATCTGTAGACCAGGCTGGCCTTGAACTCTGCCTCCCAAATTCTGGGATTAAAAGGTGTTTGCCCCCACACCCACCTTACAACCACTTGATTTTTTTTTTTTTTATGTGTATGAATGTACTGTCTGCATGTAGGTTTGTGCACCCGTGTCGTGCAATGCTGCGGAGGTCAGAAGAGGGTGTCCCCTGGAACTCACATTGTAGACCAGGCTGGCCTTGAACTCACAAAGATCCGCCTGCCTTTGCCTCCCAAGTGCTAGGATTAAAGGCATGTGCCACCATGCCCGGCAACAACCACTTGATTTTTAATGGCAATGGCTGACATTTTTTTTTTTAATTTTTTTTTAAATTTTATTTATTTATGTATGTGTATCAATGTACAGATTAAGTAGTTTCTCACTTGCCCCACAACCACCACTTGAAGAACGAAGAGATTCTCAGACAATGAAAGCCAATTTCTTCCTGTTTTTTAGCCAGTTGAATTATGATAACTAGCTGGATAATGACCAATATCAGGAGTATAATTCATTGGCACAACTTGGCCCCCTGGAATTTTGATGACTTCTTGGCCTGTGCTAGAGATTATTTTTCTTCCAGTTCCAAGTCAGAGGACAATTTGTGGAAGTCTGTTCTCTGTGTGCTAATTACCAAATTATTAGAAATTAGTGTTTTCAGGGCTGGAGAGATGGCTCAGCAGTTAAGAGCACTGGCTGCTCTTGCAGAGGACCTGGGTTCAGTTCCCAGCATCCATATGGTGGCTAACAACCACCTGTAACTCCAGTTTCAGGGAAATTCAACACTGTCTTCCTGACCTTTGTGGAAATTGCAGGACATGGGAACACTTACATGCAGGCAATACACTCATACACATAAAATAAAGCAATAAACAAAATATTTTTCAAAATGAAGAAAACTACAGTAAACCTTGAAGTAAGCAAGGGTTTTTAATTAAGTAATTAGAATTATTTTAAAATAACAGGATAAGATTATGAATATAGTTTAAAATATAACAATATGAAGGAATGGGTTTATAAGTAGATAGACCAGGTATTATGTATATGCCCCTTAAAAGGGCTTTCAGGTGTTGCTAAGCTTTAAAAAGAAAAGAACTATATGGTTTACAAGTCAATCCTAGAAGCTTAAGAAAAAACTGATTTTTAATCATCTTAAGAATCAAAGCCGGGTGTGGTGGCGCATGCCTTTAGTCCTAGCACTTGGGAGGCAGAGGCAGGCAGATCTTTGTGAGTTCAAGGCCAGCCTGGTCTACAAAGTGAGTTCCAGGACAGCTGGGGCTACAGGGAGACCCTGTCTCGAAAAGACCAAAAAAAAAAAAAAAGAATCAAATACATGGCCGGGCGTGGTGGCACACGCCTTTAATCCTAGCACTTGGGAGGCAGAGGCAGGCGGATCTCTGTGAGTTCAAGGCCAGCCTGGTCTACAGAGTGAGTTCCAAAATAAATCATTAATTAATTAATTAAATGAATCAGATACAATAAAGTATAACATAAAAATCTTCTGAATATGACTGTTGTAAACTGAAATTCCTTGAAGTATATAATAGAGAGTTTAAAAGAACAGATAAAGAGAACAGAGATCTTTAGGCTGTCAGATTACACTTGATAATGCTGAACTATATAGCTTTTACCTTGGGTTTCTCTGATATCCAGAGCAAAAGGTACGCTAAGGGGACATTAGCCTTGGTTCCATGGATTTCCTCAGCTTATATATAAATTTGGTGTGTGTGTTTGTGCATTTTTTTTCTTCAGCAGAAATAGTTTTGTTGTTGTTTTTATCCACATTTATTTTTATTTTTTTATTTTATTAAACTTTTTCCATAAATCATACATCATTTCTCAATCAAATTTAGAGACACTTCCCTTTCCATGCTCCCCAACCCTACCTGAGTCCCTGCACTCTGCCATGTCTTGCATCTTTTTCTGAGTCTTTCTTGAGTTTTTTTCCAGTTCTTTTATTGTTGTTGTTCTCTCTAACTTGTATTGCT
Source organism: Rhizomys pruinosus (assembly GCA_009823505.1). Lineage (NCBI taxonomy): Eukaryota > Metazoa > Chordata > Mammalia > Rodentia > Spalacidae > Rhizomys > Rhizomys pruinosus. The sequence continues at coordinate 6,033,441 of VZQC01015004.1, forward strand.
TCAATATATATGTATATATATATATATATATACACACACACACATAGTTATATATATATGCATATATACACATATCACCTGAATTGAAGGATTTTTTTTTTTCCTAAAAGATGTCATGTTTTCCTTAAGGAAGTGCTCGAAGGTTCCTCCTTGGCAAGCCCAAACAACCATCAATCCTGCCCTTGTGCTTCACACTGTGGTCTTTCCCTCCCATGGTCCCCCAAATGCATGTGTCCTGTCTTGATCCCCCTGCACTGGCCTCCCTGATGCAGTCCAGGTAGTCCAACAATGGCAGTCTATACTCTGACGAACCCGAAATCCCCTTAGCTGCTTAGTCTACAAGCTGGATTTCTCAGTAGTCCCCGCCTGGCATTGAAGGTTTGGAGGATTTTTGGAGAGACATGAGTCTTCAGTCTATATTGGAGGGTTAAAAAGCTGTGTCTCATGTCTTTGAAGACTGGCAAAAGCAGTGGCAGCCACAGAGTAGATGCACTTGCCAGTAAGAATTGAAGACAGTGGCGGCCGCAGGAGACAGAGAAAAAAAAAAAAAAGAATTGAAGACAGGCCAAACAACAGTGCTTTCTCTTTTTTCTTTTTGTTTTTGTTGTTGTTTTTAATCATCTTCATAGTATCTGATCCAAAAAAGTTGAACCTTTTTAATTTAATTAATTTATTTTTATTCATTCATTTATTTTGGTCTTTTTGAGACAGGGTCTCTCTTTAGTCCCAGCTGGCCTGGAGCTCACTATGTAAACCAGACTGGTTTTAAACTCACAGAGATCCACTTGCCTCTGTCAAGTGCTGGGATTAAAAGCATGCACCACCAGGCCTGGCATCTTTACGTTTATTTTTACCAGTCTTTCTTTAGTCTACATTAATGGGGCATAAATTGAGGAATTAAATGTAGAAGATTAGGTAAGTCTTCAAATAATGAGGAATTAGTATTTTATTGAATGCCTTTTATATGACTTGAAGAAAAAGTGTTCTCATTTATTGATTTTTTTTTTTTAGTTCATTCTCACAACAGTGATTCAAAGTAAATATTATTCCTCTTATTGAAAATCAAAAAGCTTGCCTAAGGTTGCAAAGCTAACAGATACTATGTAAGGCACCAGGGGTTTTTGCTCGTTTTTTTTTCCAACCCAGTGCTTGCTCTGTTTAGGGCCCTGTATAGGGTGCTGGGGAGTGAATTCTGATCACAGCTGAACCTCTTCCCTAGATGGGAAAACAATCAAGGGATCAAGTATAGAGAATTAAAAACTAGGGCAAGCAGACTGGCGCAGCAGGTAAAACTCTTGCCACCAAGTCCAACAACCCAACTCTGACTCCTGGAACCTCTGTGGTGAAAGGAGAGAACAGACATCCAAAGATTGTCCTTTGACCTCCACACATGAGCTCAGGTGCATGTACGTACGCACACACACACACACACAAAACGAGAATTTAAAACTATATTATAAAAATAGTGGTGAGGTAATTTCTATATTCTATTGGCCCATTTTTCTCAAGTCTCCCAACATCTTTATGGGAAGACTCCGCTTACTCAAATGCACAAGTGAGGTAGCATGTAAGTAAAGCTTGGCTCACAGTTAAGTCTACTAGCAGAATTGGATTTTTTTTTTTTTTAAGATAGGGTCTCCCTGTAACCCCAGCTGGCCTGGAACTCCCTATGTAGACAAGGCTGGCCTGGAACTCTTAAAAATCTGCCTCCCTCTGCCTCCTGAGTCCTGGGATTAAAGGTTTACACCACCACACCAAGCCAAGAATCAGAGAGAGAGAGAGAGAGAGAGAGAGAGAGAGAGAGAGAGAGAGTGTGTGTGTGTGTGTGTGTGTGTGTGTGTGTGTGTGTGTGTGTGCGTGTGTGTTTGAGACAGGGTCTCTCCCTGTGTCCCCAGCTGTCCTGTAACTTGCTTTGTAGACCAGGCTGGCTTGAACTCACAGAGATCCTCCTGCCTCTGCCTCATGAGTGCTAGGATTAAAGGTGTGTGCCACCATGCCCTGCTTAAAGACAGTTCTTAGCCACCATGTGGGTGCTGGTAATCAAACCCAGGTCCTCTGCAAGAGCGGTTGGTGCTTTTAACCGCTGAGCCATCTTCTCCAGCCCCGAAAATCAGATTTTTTTTTATTTATTTTTTATGTTTATGAATGTACTGTCTGCATGTAGGTTTGTGCACCGTGTCGTGCAAAGCCGCGGAGGTCAGAAGAGGGTGTCGAATTCTCCTGGAACTGGAGTTACAGACGGTTCTCAGCCTCCATGTGGGTGCTGGAGATCAAACCCGGGTCTTCTGCAAGAGCATTTGGTGCTCTTAACTGCTAGGCTATCTCTCCAGCCCCAAGAATCAGATTTTTTAAACTAAGGTTGGTAATACTTGGTATTGCACAGGAATCTACATATTTTCAAAATAAAAATGTTTAGACTACATATATATTCATTAACTCTTCTGTGCTGCTTTTCTTCAGTGTGTTTGTTGTTTGTTTGTTTGTTTGTTTGTTTGAAGATAAGACAAAAAAAGTCCCACCAGTCTTGTTAAAGGTTTCTGCCTCTTTGGTAGCAGGGACACAGTTGTGCAGCTGAGGCTGGGGTGGGGTAGAGGGCTAAAGCCCTGAGGATCCAGATTGTTTGGCAACATTACCCAAGAGGCTGTGCATTTCCCATCAGGGCTGTTGCTCTGAGCACAAGATTCTTGTGGAAACAGCTAGGCTAGAGAAGTTAGAGCTGCACTTGGCAGAACTTGAGCTTCAGGGGAAGCACTTACTTCATTCACTGAGAAGCTGCCATGGTCTTTTGACCATGTACTTGGAAGAGAAGTTGCCAAGTCAGTGAAGGATATGACAACCAGGTGCTTTATAATCTCATCATACAAGCCCAAGAGAAGAGTGAGTTTCCAAAATCCATGAGCGCATGTGGAAACTGTAAGCACATGCTCTTCTGTTTTGTTTCTTTCTGGTTTTTGTGTAATGGGTTAAAAGAATCTTCATGCTTGCTCCAGCAGTGAAACCCATGTCTTAAAATTTAGTTTATTTCCTCTAGTTCATGAGAGTCTCCCAAGTGTTTCCTAAGAAATGATCTTTTCTTAACTATTGGGTAAGAATGAAGTCTCCTGTACCTTGTGAAATGTCTATTTTTCTTTCTGTAAAATAATGAAGATTCTGGATGTCCTCTTTTTTTTTTTTTTTTTTTGTTTTTTTTCTTTTTTCTGGATGTTCTTAAATTACTTCACAGATTTAAATATTACATTGAGGCTTATAATTAATAATTTGAATTTTTATTAATTTTTAAATTTTTTTTGTTTTTAAGTTCAAGGGCGTGGTGGTGGTGGAGGCAAGAGGAAGGTGATCATAAAAGATCTCTCTGTGAATTGTAAAGCCAGGCGGGTCTAACAAATAGGTAGGTCTCTAACTAGGACAGCTCAGGCTACAGGAAGACCCCATCTCAAAAGACAAATTATTTATATATTATATATATATATATATATTATAAAATATATATACATATATATATATATATACACAATTATACATACATACATATATATTATATGTATGTATGCATAATTTTACATTATACATACATACATATATTATATACATATATATTATATATATGTATGTATGTATAATTGAAGGCACAAATAGGCTTTATGCTGTGAAAAACCTAGACTTTTAATTACTTCTCATCTCTGTTCCCCTGACTATATTTCCTGTCCTTACAGCTTCATCTTTGAGTTGAGGATAGTAATAATAACCACATCCTCGGCCTGTTAGGAGGATTATAGCCAATATATATGAATCCACAAGGATAGAAACTCGCACATGCTAGATAGGTGCTCCATCTCTGAGCTACCCCCCTAGCCCATAAAACTCTTTACATGCAGTGATATACTGAGATGTGTTATCATTGAAAACATCCACATACACACTCTTATTTTCTGTAGAAAATGGTGGCAAGGATGTTGTTTCAACTTAAAAGTACTTGTTCTAAAAGGTCTGTGACATACCAGCCTCTTTGTCAGCCAGTGGTTCTCTGTGTGGCCCCCTGAATTGCTATGAGAGCTCTTTAACCTTGAAAATCCTTCTTGGTTACCAGTATTAAAGCTGCAAGGTGAAATTATAAGGCTCATAATGTCTTGTCAATAATTGACCATCCATTTTGTATATAATGTGGTACATGGAACAGTCTTAGTAAAAAATTAAAAACATTGATTTTTTTTTATTTTTTTTATTTTTTAAAGACTGGATCTCATGTAGCCCAAGCTAGCCTCAAACCTGTGCAGCTAAGGTTGACCTTTAACTTGTGATCATTGTGCCTCTGTGTCCTAAGTGCTAGAATTAGAGGTATGTACCACCAGGCCCAGCAGATTTGGATAGAACTTTCTATGTACACTAGGCTGGCCTCAGTTTCAAGAGATCTCCCTGCTGCCTCCCAGGTGCTGGGATTAAAGGTACCACCACACCCAGCTAGATAATTTAAACATTCTTTTAAAATCATACCCTTTGATGTCCCTGAAATTAAAGAAGACTTTTACTTTGGACAGCTTTGTTAGATACTAGTATGACTGTATCTGTTCTTTGATGCCAAGTGCAGCTTGGCAAATCAAACTACAAAATGCAAAGAAAAGCTTTGATATTTATGTAGCAATGAACTTTTTTTTTTTTAACTCAAATTAGAGGGTAAATAACAAGGGGTTTGTAAGTGTTAAGGTTTTCCTAGAGTATAAACTGAACCCAAGAATGTCTCTCACCCACCTTAATTAACTTTATTTTTAAAGCTATGAGTCAAGATTTTTTTTTTTAAATGGTTCTGGGAATCAAGCCCAGAGCTTCACACATGCTAGGTAAGTGCTCTACCACCAAACTGCATTCCCAGCTCAAGATTCTTTATTAGAAGAGCATTTTACAGACAGGTTAAAATGTTTTATATACCAACCATAACATAATATTCTTTGATTATCTGCCACATATAGTGAAGAAGTAAAAAATTTTAAAACATTTATTTTTATGGGTTTCGTTTTGTTTTGTTTTGTTCTGTCTTAAAACACAGTCTCAATATGTAGTCCCTGGCCTAGAACTCACTGTGAACCAGGCTGGCCTCAAACTTACAAAGATACACTTGGGATTAAAAGTGTTTGCCATTAAGATGGGCACCGTGTGTGTGTGTGTGTGTGTGTGTGTGTGTGTGTGTGTGTGTGTGTGTGTGTTTGGGGAAGCTATGCACACGTGAGTGCAGGTGACCTTGGAGTCTAGAAGAAGAGAGCATTGGAAAATGTTTACAAAAGGAACCCAGAGAAAGCTTCAAGTCATGGCAATTGGGCTTTGAAGACCCAAGTAGCCTTGAATGTGTAGAGGCAGAAGATAGCAGGTGAGCATTATAGTGCCAAGTCATCCAGCTATGTTGTGCTATCATCAGTACGGTTCTAAAGATAGTGAAGCAAAAAAAGGAAAATACCAAGGCAGTGACCTGCCTGTTAGGTTATTTAAGTCAAGGTGAAGCATCTTCCTGGCAGTTTGGTTGAGATAGGCCATAGTAGGGGAATAGCAAACAGCTTGAATCACACATTAAAAGGTAAGCAAGTGGGGCTGGAGAGATGGCCTAGCAGTTAAGAGGGCTGACTGCTCTTGCAGAGGACCCAGGTTCGATCCCCAGCACCCACATGGCAGCTGAGAACCATCTTTAACTCCAGCTCCAGGGGAATCTGACACCCACTTCTGACCTCCGCGGCATTGCACGACATAGGTGCACAGACCTACATGCAGACAGTACATTCATACACTAATAAAATAAAAAAAAAATTTTTTTAAAGGTAAGCAAGTAACTCATTCTCTACACCTTAATTTTCTTATCTTTAAAATATGGCGGCACATGCCTGGAGTTCCAGCACCCAGGAAGCTGAGGCAGGAGAATGGGAATTTCAAAGCCAGCCTGGGCTACTTAGAGTTCAGCATGTAAGTGATCACTGTTCTTTCAGTACTTATTGGTAATAGTGATTACATCTTTTTTTTTTTTAACATTGAGGCATTTTATTTATTTGTTTGTTTGTGTTTGTCTGTTTGTTTGTATGAGTGTACTGTCTGCATGTAGGCTTGTGCACCCGTGTCGTACAATGCCGCGGAGGTCAGAAGAGGGTGTCAGATTCCCCTGGAACTAGAGTTCTCCTGGGATTGGAGTTACAGACGGTCCTCAGCTGCCATGTGGGTGCTGGGGATCAAACCCAGGTCCTTTGCAAGAGCAGTCGGCGCTTTTAACCACTAGGCCATCTCTCCAGCCCCACATCTTAATTTTTTTTTTTTTTAAGTCAGCAATCAGAGATACAGTTTTCATTATGGCATTTCATAAATGCATTATTGTACTTGGTTCTTCATCTCCCTCCTCAACCTTCTCCCATTCCCCCATCCCATTCTCTTTGGTCCCTTTCCACCCCTAAAGTAGGTCTTCTTCTTTCAGGTCAAGTATATTCAGTGACCCTGACATTCCCTCTCCCTTCCTCCCCTCTGATGATCCCTCTGTTTTCATGACTGCCCCCCGCCACACACAAGTGCACACAAACTGAAATTTAGATTCTACATATGAGAGAAAACTAGTACTAGTCTTTCTGAGATGGGTTTGTTTCACTGAATATAATGATCTTCAGTTCTATGAATTTTCCTGAAAATAACATCTTTCTTTATGGCTAAATAAAATTCCACTGTAAGTTGGGTGTTGTGGTGCATGCCTTTAATCCCCAAACTCCGCAGGCTGAGGCATCCAGATCTCTGGGCCAGCCTTGTCAATGTAGGGAGTTCTAGGCCAGCTGAGGCTACAGGGAGACTCTCAAAAATAAAAATTAAAATTAAAAAATCCATTGTCTGTATATACCACATTTTCTTTATCCACTCATTTATTGATGTACATTTAGTCTGGCTCCATTTAAAAAATATTACTATGTATGTGTATTTTGGGGGGATGTTTTTATTATGTTCAGGAGCACATATATGCCATCACATGTGGAGATCAGAGGACAACTGTCAGGAATCTTGTTTTCTTCTTCTGCCAAAGGTTCAAGAGATTGAACCCAGGTTGTCAGGTTTGTGCAGCAAGTGCTTTTTACCTGCTGAGTTATCATCTCACTAGTGCTAGTTTCATTTCTTTTCCATTACACAGAGTGCAGCAATAAATGTTAGATGTGGGCCAGTCATGGTGGCTCAAGCCTTTAATCCCAGCACTTGAGGCAGAGACAGGCGGATCTCTGTGAGTTCAAAGTTAGCCTGGTCTACATAGTGATTTCCAGGCCAGCTGGGGCAAAAGGGAGACCCTGTCTCAAAAAGACCAAAAAAAAAAAAAAAAAGAAAGAAAAAAGTTAGATGCTCACATATCTCTGTGTTTGTTGACTTAAAAAGTCCTTTGGGGAAAAAAAAGTTCGAGTATATTGACAGCTATCTAGATCTAGTTTAGTCTTTTGAGGACCTTCCATGCCGAGTTCCCTAATTTCTCCCATCAGCTTACATCTCCAGTATCAGGCTCTTCTTTTTTTTTTTTTTTTTTTTTTTTTTTTTTT
>VZQC01015004.1:6048876-6096540 GCA_009823505.1 Rhizomys pruinosus
GGAGATCAAACCCGGGTCCTCTGTAAGAGCGGTCAGCGCTCTTAACCGCTAGGCCATCTCTCCAACCCCTAGTGGTGGTTTTTGAGACAAGATCTCCCTATGCAGCCTCTGCCTCTTGAGTGCTGCAATTAAGGGCATGTACCAGCCAGGTGTAGTGGAGAACCTGTTTCAGAAAAGAATAAAAGGGGCTGGAGAGATGGCCTAGCAGTTAAGAGCGCCGACTGCTCTTGCAGAGGACCCGAGTTCGATCCTCAGCACCCACATGGCAGCCGAGAACCGTCTGAAACTCCAATTCCAGGAGAACTCCAGTTCCAGGGGAATCCGACACCCTCTTCTCACCTCCGAAGCATTTCACGACACAGGTGCACAAACCTGCATGCAGACAGTACATTCATACATACAGAAATAAATTTAAAAAAATAAAATAAAATAAAAAGAATAAAGAAAAACTGTGTACCACCACACCTGGCTAAGGTTTGTTTGTTTGTTTGTTTGTTTGTTTGTTTGTTTGTTTTTCTGGTCTTTTTGAGACAGGGTCTCCCTTTAGTCCCAGCTGGCCTGGAGCTCCCTATCTAGACCAGCCTGGCCTTGAACTCAGTGATCCACTTGCTCTGCCTCCCCTGCTCTGCCTCCCGAATGCTGGGATTAAAGGCATGCGCCACCTCCCAGCTAGATGTAAGGTTTTGGTTTGGTTTTGGTTTGGTTTTTTGGCCTTTTTGAGACAGGGTCTCCCTGTAGCCTCAGCTGTCCTGGAACTCACTCTGTAGACCAGGCTGGCCTTGAACTCACAAAGATCCGCCTGCCTCTGCCTCCCAAGTGCTAGGATTAAAGGCGTGTGCCACCACGCCCGGCTGACTTGCCATTTTTCTTAAGTGTTTCTCTTTGAAGACCAGTTCATAATTGTTACCATATTTGTTCTCCCTTCTAGTACATATGCTTTTAGTATTGTATGTAAGAAACCATTGGCCTAAAGTTTTTCTGGGAACTTTTGTTCACAATGGGAAAACTGCTCTGAATTTATGAAATAAGGAAAGCTAGTATAAACTGAGGTGGTGGCACATGTCTGTAATCCTAGTACTCAGGAAGCTGAAGCAGGAGGATTACAGGTTTAAAGCCAGCCTGAGCTACAGTGTACGACCCTGGAGGTGGTGGTGGTGGGGTACAGAATTAAAGTTAACTACATGGTGAAAAAGTAGAAGGGATGTTAGTATGGTCAAAGTCCTTAGTTCTCATCCTGAGCTACATTAGGTGTGTGACTTTCACTAAGCTACTTAATCTGAATGTTTGATGAGGCCCTGCCATATGTAAAACCTTGGCAAGCCTTGATCCTCTATTGTGTATAATGTGAAGAGCCACATACAGAGAAGGGATTACAGTCCCCAAAATTTATAAATTACAGTTGCTGTACTAACATTGGTGATCCTAGAGATGCAGTGGAACAGTGCTATATTCATAAGGTCTACAACCTGCATTCTGCATGTGTGAATTCAATCAAAAATATTCAAGAGGAAGAAAATCCTAAATATGTAAGGCATTTTTCCCTTGTTATTTCCTATGCGGGGTACAGTGTAACAGTTACGTCACAAATTGTGTTAGGGATCATAAGCAATTTAGAGATAATTTTAAATATGTATGGGAGGATGTATGTGGGTTCTGTGCAAATACTACACTGTTTATGTATATTGCACGTGTTCACATGTGTTATGTGTAGGTGGAAGCCAGAGGTTTGTCTTGGGTATCATTTCTTTTTTTTTGTCTTTTCGAGACAGGGTCTCCCTGTAGCCCCAGCTGTCCTGGAACTCACCTTGTAGACCAGACTGGCCTTGAACTCACAAAGATCCACCTGTCTCTGCCTCCCAAGTGCTAGGATTAAAGGCGTGCGCCACCACGCCCGGCTCTTGGGTATCATTTCTCAGAAGCTGTCCACCTTGTTTGTGTGTGTGTGTGCGTGCGTGTATGCATGCGTGCGTGCGTGCGTGCCTGCCTGCCTGCCTGCCTGCCTGCCTGTGTTTTGGGGTCTGTGTCTTTGTGTCTACGTGTGTCTGTGTGTCTGTGTGTATATATTCATGCATGGTATAATTTTTTAAAATTTTGTGTTTATATGTGTGTCAGCATGTGCAGTCATGGCACACATTTTGGAGGTCAGAGGATGACTTTGGGAGTCAGTTCTCTCCTTCCACCATGTAGGTCTTGGGGATCAAAATCAGATCATCAGGCTTGGTGGCAAGTACTTATGTGCTGACCCATCTCACTTGCCCCACGTTGGTTTTTGAGGCAGAGCCTCTCTTGGGGGTCTGGAGCTCACTGAATAGACTCTGCTGGCTGCCATTGAGCCCTATGGATCCATCAGTTTCCACCCCCCAGCGCTGGGGTTACAAGTACATGCTACCACAGCCAGCTTTTTATATAAGTTCTGGGGAGCAAAGTCAGGTCCTTGTGCTTGCATGACAGATTCTTAGCCAACTGAGCTGTCTTCCCTAGCTCCCTACACTGTTTGAGCCTCAGTAGCTTTTGGTATCCTAGGAGGTACTGAACCTAATACCCTGTGGATACTGAGGGATAACTATATTAAGTGTAGTACTGGTAGTAGCAGCTGGTAGTCTGTGTGTTCCTGTTTAAAGCCAGGAATGTGGGCCGGGCGTAGTGGCGCACGCCTTTAATCCTAGCACTTGGGAGGCAGAGGCAGGCAGATCTCTGTGAGTTCAAGGCCAGCCTGGTCTACAGAGTGAGTTCCAGGACAGCTGGGGCTACAAGGAGACCCTGTCTTGAAAAGACCAAAGGAAAAANTTTTTTTTTTTTTTTTTGAGATATGGTCTTCCTGTAGACCAGCTGTCCTAGAATTCACTAAGGTAGGCCAGGCTGGCCTTGAACTCACAGAGAGCCGCCTGTCTTTGCCTCCCAAGTGTTGGGATTAAATGTGTGTGCCACCACACTGAGCAGAGATACAGTTCTTATCTAGTTCTACCTGATTTCCTTATAATCACCATCACTTTGACTGGAAAGATAGTAGAGTAAAGGTCTAGGAAGAATAGCATGTGAGATTAAAATTAGTAGATACAAAAGCTTAAGATACAATTCTAGCCCAGCGTGATGGCGCACGCCTTTAATCCTAGCACTTGGGAGGCAGAGGCAGGTGGATCTTTGTGAGTTCAAGGCCAGCCTGCTCTACAGAGTGAGTTCCAGGACAGCTGGAGCTACAGGGACACCCTGTCTCTAAAAGACAAAAAATAATAATAATAATAATAATAATAAATTAAGATACTAAAAGGGTAATAAGTTCGAAGGTTGGTGATCTCAGAGGCGAGGTGGAACAGTGCCCTGTGTTCATAAGGTCAAAGGTATATCCCATTTGATTATTAGTAAGGCCCATAAGAGCTGTGCTGTGAAGCAAGTCATGTAATAGTTTATCCTAGTATGCACTGGAAACTTTGAGACCTTTGTTGAAATCAGAAGAAAGACAGGGTCTGTGAGGTCATGAAGTCACAGTGGGGAGAAGTGGTAAGTGGGGAAGCTAAGGAGTGCTGCTTGGGAGGGGGAGACCTGTCTTTGAAGCATGAAGAGGTTGCTTTTATGATTAGATAGTAAATACAGTTTTGTACAAAAAACTGTTTTTCAATCCGTCAAGCTTATCTAACAAATTCAGGTATGTCACTTCTCTTGTTACATGCTGATAGGATACAGGATGTAAAAGTTAATTTAATAGACACAAGTAACTTCACACATGCATTATCTTGAATAAATGGTTAAAACCGTAGACCAGTGTTAACACAGAAACAGGAGATTGCATGAACCAAGAGTGTAGCAGATTTGTTTGTGTTGTTTCCTGGTAACCAGCTTGCTTTCTGTGTTTTTGCTCAACTCTAAATCTTATAGCTCCTGGGGAAAGACTGTTTTTCTTTAGTCATCTAGCTGAATGGTCTTTCATTCAGTCACTTTCAGTTTCTTCTTTAGAATTTGGTTACTTGGGTTGCTTGTTTGTTTACATACTTCAGGATCACCAGGAATTGACCGCAAAACTAGTGGATTTGGTGTGTTCTGTGGAGCAATCTGGACTCTTGTTGGTTTTTATCTGGTTTGACCAAAAGGTCCAGGGGTGAGGGGTGTGGGTGAGGGTGGGGTCCATGGCACTGCAGTGCTTGGCACCTTGCTCCATCTCAGACCAAGAAGCTACAAGAAAGCAGATAGTCATGCTTTTTTTGGTTTGTTTGCTTTTCAGACATACTTTTTAAGGAACTTCTCAGCCTTCCTCTGGTTACCAATGTCATTGGTCTGAGGTTCTTTGTTGTTTGTATTTTATTTTATTTTATTTTATTTTATTTTGGTCTTTTTGAGACAGGGTCTCCCTGTAGCCCCAGCTGTCCTGGAACTCACCTTGTAGACCAGACTGGCCTTGAACTCACAAAGATCCACCTGTCTCTGCCTCCTCCGCGCATTGCACACCGGTCCGACTTGCATGCAGACATACATTCACACATACAAAAATAAATAATTAAAAAAAAAATAAAAAAATAAACATAAAAAATTTAAAATACAAACAACCAAGAACCTCAGACCAATGACATTGGTAACCAGAGGAAGGCTGAGAAAGAAGTTCCGTTTAAAAGTATGGTCTGAAACAAACAAACCAAAAAAAAGCNAAATTAAGATACTAAAAGGGTAATAAGTTCGAAGGTTGGTGATCTCAGAGGCGAGGTGGAACAGTGCCCTGTGTTCATAAGGTCAAAGGTATATCCCATTTGATTATTAGTAAGGCCCATAAGAGCTGTGCTGTGAAGCAAGTCATGTAATAGTTTATCCTAGTATGCACTGGAAACTTTGAGACCTTTGTTGAAATCAGAAGAAAGACAGGGTCTGTGAGGTCATGAAGTCACAGTGGGGAGAAGTGGTAAGTGGGGAAGCTAAGGAGTGCTGCTTGGGAGGGGGAGACCTGTCTTTGAAGCATGAAGAGGTTGCTTTTATGATTAGATAGTAAATACAGTTTTGTACAAAAAACTGTTTTTCAATCCGTCAAGCTTATCTAACAAATTCAGGTATGTCACTTCTCTTGTTACATGCTGATAGGATACAGGATGTAAAAGTTAATTTAATAGACACAAGTAACTTCACACATGCATTATCTTGAATAAATGGTTAAAACCGTAGACCAGTGTTAACACAGAAACAGGAGATTGCATGAACCAAGAGTGTAGCAGATTTGTTTGTGTTGTTTCCTGGTAACCAGCTTGCTTTCTGTGTTTTTGCTCAACTCTAAATCTTATAGCTCCTGGGGAAAGACTGTTTTTCTTTAGTCATCTAGCTGAATGGTCTTTCATTCAGTCACTTTCAGTTTCTTCTTTAGAATTTGGTTACTTGGGTTGCTTGTTTGTTTACATACTTCAGGATCACCAGGAATTGATCCGCCAAAACTAGTGGATTTGGTGTGGGGGGTTCTCCGGTGAGCAATCTGCTTTGTTTGTTTTTTCTGGTTTGAACCAAAAGGTTCCAGGGTTGGGGTGTGGGTGAGGGGGGGTCCTGGCACTGCAGTGCTTGGCACCTTGCTCCATCTCAGACCAAGAAGCTACAAGAAAGCATGATAGTATGCTCTTTTTTGGTTTGTTTGTTTTTAGACATACTTTTTAAGGAACTTTCTCAGCCTTCCTGTGTTACCAATGTCATTGGTCTGAGGTTCTTTTTGTTTGTATTTATTTTTTATTTTATTTTTTATTTTTTTTTATTATTATTTTTGTATGTGTATGAATGTATTGTCTGCATGCAGGTCTGTGCACCCGTGTCGTGCAATGCCGCGGAGGTCAGAAGAGGGTCTCGGATTCCCCTGGAACTGGAGTTCTCCTGGAATTGGAGTTACAGACGGTTCTTAGCCGCCATGTGGGCGCTGGGGATCGAACCCGGGTCCTCTGTAAGAGCGTCGGTGCTCTTAACCGCTAGGCTATCTCTCCAGCCCTGTTGTTTGTATTTTAAAAAGTGAATTCAGCCAAAGAGTAATTCTTACCAGCATATTTTATTGTTTTGCTTGTTTTGTTGCCAGGAGTCAAACTTGGGGCTTCTCACATGCTAGGCCAAGTACTCTACTCCTGAGCCCAACATAACTCTAGATACTTAAGGGGTACTTGCCAATAAACAGTATTAGTGATCATTGCACACTTCTGATAATTGAGTGTCGAACTCCTGGGAACTGGGAAATGTTGTCTGGACTATAAGGTGAACGGGCATATAGGAAAAGAGTGCACAAAGAAAAGACCAGAACCATTTTTTTTTTTTTTTTTTTTTTTTTTGGTCTTTTCCAGACAGGGTCTCCCTGTAGCCCCAGCTGTCCTGGAACTCGCTCCATAGACCAGGCTGGCCTTGAACTCACAAAGATCCGCCTGCTTCTGCCTCCCAAGTGCTAGGATTAAAGATGTGCGCCACCACGCCCTGCAGAACCATTTTTATTCCTTGATCTGTCCTGTGCCATTTCCTTTTTGGACGAGTACAAAGGTCAAGCTTTGCTGCTGTGCTGCCTCTGCTGCCATGGTGAAGTTATCTAGTGGTAGATGGGCTTCTCTTTGATGGAGTTTAGCTTCTGGAGATGCCTGCATGTCAGCTGTGCAAGGGAAGTACAAGACTTTGAACTCTAATTCTCATCAGCACACTTTCAGTTTCTACATGGAAGTGGTCCAAGAGAATGGATTTGAGATAGAAGTGTGGAGTTAGGAAAGAGAGCAGATCCAGACTGAACCCATTTTCTAATTTTTTTTTAATTTTTCTTTTAATTTTTATTTATTTTCTATGTGTATGAGTGTACTGTCTGCATGCAGGTTTGTGCACCCATGTCATACAATGCCGCAGAGGTCAGAAGAGGGTGTCGGATTCCCCTGGAACTGGAGTTCTCCCAGAATTGGAGTAACAGATGGTTCTCAGCTGCCATGTGGGTGCTGGGGATCGAACCCGGGTTCTCTGCAAGAGCAGTCGACACTCTTAACCGCTAGGCTATCCCTCCAGCCCCAGAGCCCATTTTCAATGTGAGGTGTTCAGATCACTTGATGACCAAGTGAAGAAGACACAGAAACTAGAAAGATCTGAGCCCTTTACTTTTACATGTCTCAGCTTCTCAGAAATAACAGGACTGAAATTTTATTTTTATTATTTTTTTATTTTTTATTTATTTCTGTATGTGTATGAATGTACTGTCTGCATGCAGGTTTGTGCACCCGTGTTGTGCAATGCCGCGGAGGTCAGATGAGGGTGTCAGATTCCCCTGGAACTGGAGTTCTCCTGGAACTGGAGTTTCGGATGGTTCTCGGCTGCCATGTGGGTGCTGGGGATCGAACCCGGGTCCTCTGTAAGAGCAGTCGGCGCTCTTAACCACTAGGCCATCTCTCCAGCCCCAGGATTGAAATTTTCAAAGAAAGGAAAGCTGAGGAAAATTTAGAGAAAGTAAATACTGTGTGCTAATTTTGCATGTGCACATATGCATGTAAATTAGAAGGAAGAGTAACAAGATTTGTTGTTGTTGTTGTTGTTGTTATTGTTGAGACAGGGTCTCCCTGTAGTCCCAGCTGTCCTGGAACTCACTCTGTAGACCAGGCTGCCTTGAACTCACAGAGATCCACTTGCCTCTGCCTCCTGAGTGCTAGGATTAAAGGCATGTGCCACCACGCCTGGCTTAAAGGCAGTTCTTAGCTGCCATGTGGTTGCTGGGAATCGAACTCGGGTCCTCTGCAAGAGCAGTCGGTGCTCTTAACCACCGAGCCATCTCTCCAGTCACTAGTATTAAGGTTCTTAACCTAGGTCCCACCTTCTTTTAGGTTGTGTTTTAAGATCAAGGGGTCTGGAATTAGTCTGTAGTTTTCAAAATCATTCCTCCTTTGAGTACGTTATTCAACACAGCATTGGGCCTACTGTTTAATGTGAAGGGAGTAGTGCGGGGGAGGAGGCTGGGGCTATTCGACATAATCTGTTCCAAGACCATTTCCTGATGAATTCAACCTTGTTTTGGCCAGCTGCTGTTAAAAACCAAGATTATTCCTGACTTTTGGCACCATTATGTAAAGGGACATTGGGCTTGCCACTCACACTGTCTCACAGAATCAAATCAGATTAGCAGCAAGCTTCAGATTTCACCTGATTCTTTTTGTACATGTAGGAATTAAGCCACTGAACTGTAATTGTGTAGTACAGGGTACAGCTGTAGCTCCAGCTCTCCTAGAACTCACTAGGTAGACCAAGCTGGCCTTGAACTCACAAAGATCTGCCTGCTTCTGCCTCCCAAGTGCTGGGATCAAAAATGTGCACCGCCATGCCCAGCATAAGCATGTTTTTATAAAACTGCTGTTGACACCACTTGTAGAAGAATGAAATTAAACCCCTACCTCTCGCCCTGTACAAAAGTCAACTCCAGATGGATTAAAGACCTCAATGTGAAACCCCAAACTCTGAAGGCGTTAGAAGAAAAAGTTGGCAGCAGTCTACAAGACATAGGCATAGGAAAAGACTTCCTAAATCAGACAGCAGCTGTGCAAGAATTAAGGTCAACCATTGACAAATGGGACCTCATTAAACTCAAAAGCTTCTGTACGTCAAAAGAAACAATCATGGAAGTGAAGAGAAAACCTACAGAGTGTGAGGAAACCTTCACCCCAGATACATTTGACAAAGCATTGATTTCCAGAATATATAAACTACTCAAAAAGCAAAGAAAGAAAACAGATGACCCACTCAATAGATGGAGCAAAGAGCTGAACAGAGACTTCACAAGTGAGGAATTAGAGATGGCTGAGAAACATCTTAAGAAGTGTTCAGTGTTGCTAATAATTAAGGAAATGCAAATTAAAACCACTTTAAGATATCATCTTACTCCAATAAGGCTGGCTAGGATCAAGAAAACAAATGATACCAAGTGCTGGAGAGGTTGTGGAGAAAGAACACTCATCCACTGCTGGTGGGAATGTAAACTCGTACAGCCACTATGGAAAGCAGCGTGGAGAACCCTTGAAAGACTTGGAATGAACTTGCCACCTGACCCAGCCATACCACTCCTGGACATGTACCCACAAGACTCATCTTACCACAGAGATACATGCAGAGGCATGTTTATTTCAGCTCTCTTCACAATAGCAAGGAGCTGGAACCAACCCAAGTGCCCTTCAACTGACGAGTGGATAGAGAAAATGTGGTACATCTACACAATGGAATTCTATGCAGCAGTAAAGAAAGATGACATCATGAGCTTTGCAGGTAAATGGTTGGAGCTAGAAGATATGCTGAGTGAAGTAACACAGTACCAGAAAAACAAATGACGGAATGGTAGCCCACATCTGTGGATGCTAGCACAAATTACCTAATTGTATGGCAAACTGAGCAATGTCAATGTGATCTGAAAACAACTGTGCTCTTATATTGTAGAATCCCTTAAAAAAATAAGCAAATAAAGAAAAAAATTATACTGAAAAGAAAAAATAAAACTACTATTGAATATTTCATTACTTTTTCTTACATCCATATCTGCCTGCATATTTCCTTTTTTATTTATTTATTTATTTATTTTTATGTGTATGAATGTACTGTTTGCATGTAGGTCTGTGCACCTGTGTCATGCAATGCTGCGGAGGTCAGAAGAGGGTGTCGGATTCCCCTGGAACTGGAGTTAAAGATGGTTCTCTGCTGCCATGTGGGTACTGGGGATCGAACCCGGGACCTCTGTAAAAAGCAGTCTGCGCTTTTAACTGCTAGGCCATCTCTCCAGCCCCTCATATTTCTTTTCTAGTTAAATGTGCTGGTGAATTTTCTAGCACTGTTTTAAATGACCAATGAAAAACTTACAGTGAATGTGTTGCGTCATGTCTCCCATTTTTGCTTTGGTTGCCAGGAAAATCCAAAGTGCTTAGTTTTAGTAACATTACTTTATATTAGTTCAGTATCTGTTTTCCTATTGTCTAATGTGTTATCTTTTGTTCTTGAATCATTGCTGTTACCGAGCTTTTTAAAAGTATGTTAACTGAGATGGCCTAGTGGTTAAGAGCACCAACCGCTCTTGCAGAGGACCCGGGTTCGATCCCCAGCACCCACATGGCGGCCGAGAACCGTCTGTAACTCCAATTCCAGGAGAACTCCAGTTCCAGGGGAATCCGAGACCCTCTTCTGACCTCCGCGGCATTGCACGACACGGGTGCACAGACCTGCATGCAGACAGTACATTGATACACATACAGAAAAAAAACGTAATGTTCAACTGTTGCTGGAGCCGGGGTGGGCACGCCTTAATCCTAGCACTTATAGAGAGAGAGAAGAGAATATTTGTGAAGTATCCTGGAGCGGGCTGGTCTACAGAGTGAGTTCCAGAAGTGGGGTAAGGGAGACACTGTCTAGAAAGACACAAAAAAAAAAGATATATAATGCTTTTGTTTTTGTTTGACGAGAGGGCATACTGTGTCGTCAGATAACCATTGAACTTACTCTGTGGCTCAGGCAGATCTTCAACTCATGATCCTCCTGCCTTAGCCTCCCAAGTATTGTATGCAGTTACAAGCCTGTGCTACCAGAACAGTTTGTACATAATTTATGCTCATATTATTGTTCTGAAAGTGTGAAGGTTTTGATTAGGACTGTTTACTAAAAAAGATATAGATATATATATGTAAGTGCATATCCTTACTAACTTTTCAGCTATTTAATTAATACTTAGCACGATATGCTTATAGTTTGGTACAATGTTACTTTTTGAGACAGGGTCTCCAAAACCTGTAGCCCAAGCCTGTCTGAAATCACTATGTAGACGAGCCGGCTGGCTTAGAACTCACAGAGATGTTGGCCTGCTTGAGTGCTGGGATTAAAGGATGCAAATTTGAAACATGAGCTTTTTTATCTTTTTTTTTTTTTTTTTTGAGACAGGGTCTCCCTTTACTCCTAGCTGGCCTGGAGCTCAATATGTAGACCAGGCTGGCCTTGAACTCAATATGTAGACCAGGCTGGCCTTGAACTCACAGAGATCCACCTGCCTATGCCTCCTAAGTGCTGGGATTAAAGGTGTGCAGCACCACACCCGACCTTAGGACAATTTTTATCTACCATGTGGGTGCTGGGAATTGAACCCAGGTCCTCTGCAAGAGCAGTCAGTGCTCTTAACCACTGAGCCATCTCTCCAGCCCCCTGAAACATGTAGCTTTAAAGGAACCAACTGGGAAACCCAAAAGCTCTG
The DNA here is from genome assembly GCA_009823505.1 of Rhizomys pruinosus. Taxonomy (NCBI): domain Eukaryota; kingdom Metazoa; phylum Chordata; class Mammalia; order Rodentia; family Spalacidae; genus Rhizomys; species Rhizomys pruinosus. The sequence goes on from VZQC01015004.1 coordinate 6,060,050, forward strand.
ACTTTTAAAAGAGAAATGCAGTCCCCTAAGCCCACATATTTTCTTCCCTTCCCTGATACGTGGATCATGTACGATCTGGCTTCATCCAGTGGCTTAATGCCTTGGGGTCAGTAGAACATTTTAAGTGGTCATTAAGAGCACATATCCTGTGTATTAGTTACTTTTCTGTTGCTGTGATAAATACCATGACCAAAGCAGCTTAACGAAGGAAGAGGTTCTTTTGGACTTAAGGATCAGGAAGAATTAAGAGTCCATCGTTGTGAGGGAGGCATGGTGGGAGGTGCCAGGAGCAGAAAGCTGAGAGCTCACGTTTTCAAGCACGCACAGGAAGCAGAAAGGGAGAAACTGAAAGTGCATCAAGGCGGAGAACTCTAAAGCCTGGCCCAGTGACATGCTTCCTCCAGCATGGCCACACCTCCTAAACCTCTGCATAAAGAGTGCCATCATTCTACTAAGTATTCAGATACTTGGATCCTATAGGGAACATTCTTTTTTTTTTTTTTTGTCTTTTTGAGACAGGGTCTCCCTGTAGCCTCAGCTGTCCTGGAACTCGCTCTGGAGACCAGGCTGGCCTTGAACTCACAAAGATCCTCCTGCCTCTGCCAAAGGCGTGTGCCACCATGTCCAGCTAGGGAACATTCATATTCAAACCACCACATCCTATATGGATGTTTTTAGTCAGTGTTTATTGAAACTAATCTCTATTTGGTTGTCATCATTTTGGGTTTTATTGAGACAGGATCTTCTAAAAGCCTAGACTGGCCTTAGACTCTGAAGTGCTGGGATTGGGTAGATGCTACCATAACCTGTCTCCGTGTGTGTGTGTGTGTGTGTGTGTGTGTGTGTGTGTGTGTGTGTGTGTGTGTGTTTGGTTTTGCATGGTTTTCTTTTTTTGTGTGGATTTCCATTCCCAAATGGAATCTAGGGCCTTGTACATGCTAGACAAGTAAGCCCTCACCAGACCACAGATATATTCACAAATATCTTGGGCCAGGTGAGTTATAAACAATAAGAATTTCTTACCGTTTCAGAGTCTTAAGAAAGTATCATTTCTTTTGTAGGCCTGTTCCTCATGGATGGTGTTTTCTTGTGTCCTCACATGATCAGTGGTGGCGCACACCTTTAATCCTAGCACTTGGGAGGCAGAGGCAGGTGGATCTTTGTGAGTTCAAGGCCAGACTGGTCTACAGAGTGAGTTCCAGGACAGCTGGGGCTACAGGGAAACCCTGTCTCGAAAAGACCAAAAAAAAACAAACAAAGAGCAATGATAATAATTTCTGAGGGTGGTTAAATAATCATTTCCCAAAGACTTTACTAATACACAGGTGTTAGATTCCAAGATGGGAAGGGAGCAGGTTTCATCAAATTTAGGCTTTATTAGTGCAGATTATCATATGTAATGTACTTTCAAAGGTTAAGTTATCTCTCTGTGTATGTGTGTGTGTGTGTGTATGCACCCACAGGCAGGAGGTGCACAGGTGTGCTTAGCTAATGTATTATCAAAATATTGAGTTTGTTTACTTGGTTGGTTTTTGCAGTGCCACACCCATCTCCAGACCAGAATAATTCATTTGGGTCTTAGGAATATAACTGCATATTTGTTCTCCCTTTTCCCTTTTTCAAAAATATTTTATTATTTTTATTTTATGTGTATGAGTGTATTGCATACATGTATGTAAGTGTACCTATGTCATGAAATGCCCATGGAGACCAGAAGAGGGCATAGGATCCTCTGAAACTGGAGTTATAGAGGATTGTCACTGCCATGTTGGATCTGGCAACAAAACCCTGGTTCTCTGCAAAAGCAGTCAGTGCTCTTAACTGCTGAGCCATCTCTTCAGCCTCATTTTTTTTCGTTCTACTTATTTTGGTGTATTTCAAATAGAAAATTAAAGAGAATGACATGAGAACACCTAATAACTGTGACCAAGCTTTGTAAAACTTAGTGCTTTGTTGTGTTTGCTTCAGATAGAGTTCATTTTTGTGTGCCCCTCCTCTCTCTGTTCTACTTCTGTAGAGACCATTTCTATCTTGAGTTTTGTTTTCATTGACACACACTTGTCTGTACAGTTTGTATTACTGAGGCCTGTTCTTGGTTGTGCAGTTGATTGGATTGAGAAGTGACCAGAAGATTCGTAAAGCACACCTCTAGGTGTGTCTGAGGGTTTCTAGAGGATTGAGGAAGGTAGGATGGCCCACCCTGAATATGGGCAGCACAGTTGTCCCACAGCCCGGGGCCTGCATGGAATAAAAGGGAAAGAAGGAAGAAACTGAATGAAGCACAGGCACAGACCTCCAGGACCTGAGCTGGCCTCTAGCCCTGCCATGAAGGCCTAAAATTTCTGAAACTGTAGCCAAAATAAACCCTTCCTCCCTTAAATTGCTTTGCTTAAGATGTTTTGTCACAGTAGCTTAAGATTAATATAATTGCAGATATAAATCATGTTGCTTAACAGGGATACATTCTAAGAAATGTGAGTTTATTATTGTAGTATTTTCAGCATGTACCATTACAGACCTAGGTGGTTTAGTCTAGCACATGCCCAGGCCATATGATGCAGTGTGTGCTCCTAGGCTATAGTCCATACAACAAGTGACCTTAGTAAATAATGTAAGGATTGTAACATGATGATATTTGTATCTAATCTTTTATTCCTTTCTTTCTTTTTATTATTATAATTTTTTTGAGGCAGGGTCTCCCTGTAGCCCCAGCTGTCCTAGAACTCACTAAATAGACCAGACTGGCCTTGAATTCACAAAGATCTGCCTGCCCCTTGCCTCCAGAGTGCTGGGCTTAAAGGCATGCACCACCACAACCAGCTGTACCTAATCATTTTAAAAGATAGAGTTAAATACCTGATAAAAGTGGTTTTTTGTTTTGTTTTGTTTTGTTTTTTTGGTCTTTTTGAGACAGGGTCTCCCTGTAGCCCCAGCTGTCCTGGAACTCACTCTGTAGACCAGGCTGGCCTTGAACTCACAAAGATCCACCTGCCTCTGCCTCCCGAGTCCTAGGATTAAAGGTGTGCACCACGACACCCGGCTGATAAAAGATTTTTAAACAAATAACATGCCTATATTGGACATTTATCATGAATAATCTGACTGGGAGTTGCTCTGGGTAAGTCTGTGCAGGACTAGATATTTCCGTACAGCACTGCACTTCATAAACAGTGCATACTTAATGTACACAGAACTTAGAAAATTTTTTGGCTTAATAATGGTTTAACCTTAATTTATTGTGACTTTTTTGTTTTACTGTAATGACACTTAGATTAAAATACAAATACATGCCAGGCATGGAGGCCATTTTAATCTACTGTAACAAAACATCTTAAGCAAAGCAATTTAAGAGAGGAAGGGTTTATTTTGGCTACAGTTTCAGAAATTTTAGGCCTTCATGGCAGGTCTACGAAGCAAGTTTTCTAGGCCAGCTTGATCAATAGGGATATCCGATCTCAAAAAGCAACATCAGCAAAATAAATAAATGTTACAGCTGGTTAAAATATTTTATGTCCTTAGTCTCTAATCTTTTTATCTATTTTTTTTTTTCTTTTTAAGCAATTTTTGTTAAAAACTAAGACATAGGGGAATGACCAGATAGCTTAGCAGGTAAAGGTGCATCCCACTACCTGAGAACCTGAGTCGGATCCCTGGAATCCACGCAAAGGGAGAAGGAGAAAACAGAGTCCTGCAAGTTGTGCTCTGACTCCATATGAGTACCATAGTGTGTATGCCCTTCCCCCAATAAGTAAAGAATAAATGTTAAAAATATTAAAAGTAAAAAATAAGCTGCCCAGGGTGTGGTGGGTACATGCCTTTAATCCTTGCACTCCGGAGGCAGAGGCAGGTGGATCTTTGTGAGTTCAAGGCCAGCCTGGTCTACAGAGTGAGTTCCAGGACAGCTGGGGCTACAGGGTGACCCTGTCTCGGAAAGACCAAAAAAATAATAATAATAAATAAATGACATGAATACCCTCTACCAGGGTTAGAACCATCAGTGTCGTTGTCTACCAGCTCTGAATCCTTTCTCATTAGAAATGAGACTAAGGTCAGTAGCACTAGTACAGATGTTACGTGTTTTGTAGCGGTGCTTTCTAGACTCCTCCCAAATGAACTGTCTGAGGCAGCTTTATGGTTAACATTAGAAAATTCTAGGAGTGCACAGGTAGTGAAAAGCTCCTTAAACACACAAACCAGCAGAACGGTTGTTCATCAAGCATTACGAGCCTTTAGCATTGTATATGTGCTGCCTTTTGCTTGTTTTTCACTGCTTGGAATGCAGCCCAGGGCCTTATGCATGCATACTAGGCAAGTGCTCTACCTCTGGGCCATATCCCCAGTCCTTGGTATTTTAAAGCAGGATCTCTAATGACTGGCATAAAGCAGCTATTTTAGATCTCTGAAAGGTACACTATAAAAAGTGGATTGGCAAAGAAAAGTGTTTGAAGCACTGAAGTACCAGGGTTAAATTTAAAAATTTTTCCCCCTCCCATATCCCCAAGGCCTTTTTCAACACAGCCTACAACCCAGAAGTGGGCTTCACAGTGGGTAGAGGGAACACTTAAGCTTTCAGGGTTGGAGAGATGGCCTAGCGGTTAAGAGCGCCGACTGCTCTTGCAGAGGACAACGGTTCGATATCCCCAGCACCCACATGGCGGCTGAGAACAGTCTTTAACTCCAGTTCCAGGGGAATCCGACACCCTCTTCTGACCTCCAAGGCATTGCACAACACGGGTGCATGAACCTACATGCAGACAGTACATTCATACACATAAAAAATAAATTAAAAAATTTTTAAAAAAACTTTCAGTTCTTGCTGAAAGAATGGGAAGATGTTGTAATCCTCAGAACAAGTACAGAAAATACTCATTTTTCTTTTTTCTCTTTCATTTCTCTGTTCTTTTATACTGCGAAACTCAGTTCTGTAGTGACAGTAGATTGGAGTTTTGCTGGAATCTAAAACTCAAGGGTGGAAATCTTTCTCTCTGATCAGTGGATCTGGGTCCTAAGAGAGGGTGAAATGAACCCTAGTTGCTTACCCCACTTGCTACTTGCCTCGGAACACCTTCACTGCCCTGCAAACTACATAGCTGAGGGGAGAGTTCTGACTAGATACTAGGTAAAGCTAACCCCATCTTCCAGGAAGTGCTGCTGAAATGGGGATGCGGTGGGGGGACAGCTTGGGAATGGGCTGCTTAAAATGTACCAGTAACTGCTTGACTTGTCCATGTACTGTGCATGCAGCAAACTGACCCTAAACAGTGTAGCCAGGCTTAGACCGTGGCTATGTCCCAGACTGGTGATAGGGCTTGGTGCACACATGAAACCAATCTAGTTAGTGCTGCAAAGACTTGGACAGCTTAGCTCATATTGGAACCACAGTCTAAAGAGGGCTGGCCAGAAATTCTAACCTGGGGGGCTGGAGAGATAGCCTAGCAGTTAAGAGCACTGACTGCTCTTGCAGAGGACCCGGGTTCGATCCCCAGCACCCACATGGCGGCTGAGAACCGTCTGTAACTCCAATTCCAGGAGAACTCCAGTTCCAGGGGAATCCGACACCCTCTTCTGACCTCCGCAGCATTGCACGACACGGGTGCACAAAACCCACATGCAGACAGTACACTCATACACATACAAAAATAAATAAAATTAAAAAAAAAATTCTAACCTGGGAACAACTAGATTGATTACATACTGAGATGAAGTATTATTCTATATAGGCGTTTAAAATGTCCCAGAATCTTACAACAATAATTGAAATATCTAGGGTATGGTTAAAAAAAATGACTTGACATGAAAAAGATAATAAAATCATCAGTTTACATGGACAAAAGCAAAAGGCATCAGTGCCAAAATAACACCAGCATTAGCGTTATCTAAGCACCTTACAGACTTAAAATCTCTAACTGCAGAGCTACAGAATACTTGGAAGAAAAACTGACAGAACTGAAAAAGGTAAATCCACAGTTAGAATCAGAGGCTTCTCTTAGTGATTCCTGGAACACAGGAGTCAGGAAGTCAACAAAGATCTAGAGTAGCTAAGCATCTGCCCCAAACTACATTATAGACAGGTAAAACAAAACAGAATTCATTTTGACTGTCAATGAACTGCACCATGGTCACAAAACTAGAAGTTTCAAAAGTGTTATAAAGTATAGAAAGGGGGGGGGGACTGGAGAGATGGCCTAGCGGTTAAGAGCGCCGACTGCTCTTACAGAGGACCTGGGTTTGATCCCCAGCACCCACATGGCAGCCGAAAACCGTCTGAAACTCCAGTTCCAGGGGAATCCGAGACCCTCTTCTGACCTCCGCGGCATCGCACGACACGGGTGCAAAAACCTGCATGCAGACAGTACATTCATACACATACAGAAATAAATAAAATTAAATAAAAAAAATTTTTTTTAAGTATAGAAAGGGGGAATGGGTCTAAATTTGATTAAGAAATGTATGAAATGCACAAAACTTCAATAAAAAATTGGCTCTGAAAAAAAATAAGTGTTATAAAATATAGGATACCTAGGAGAGCTATGGTAGGAAATAGTAGCAGAAGTAACAGGAAAACATTCAAATGTTTAGAAATTAAGCTACATAAACTACAGGTTAAAGAGAAAAGCACAAAGAAGTTAGGAAATACTTTGGGCTGAAAGAAAATCATAGTATGTCAGCTCAAAAAATAGCAGATGAAGGGCTAGGGAGAAGTCTCTCTCCAGTGACTACAGATGAGGAACTGAGTTTGGGTCCCTAGCATTCATATTAAAAGGAGACCCTGTTGCCGGGTGTGGTGGCGCACGCCTTTAATCCTAGCACTTGGGAGGGAGAGGCAGGCGGATCTTTGTGAGTTCAAGGCCAGCCTGGTCTACAGAGTGAGTTCCAGGACACCTGGGGCTACAGGGAGACCCCGTCTCGAAAAGACAAAAAAATTAAATAAATAAATAAATGGAGACCCTGTCTTGAAAAGACCAAATAATAATAATAATAATAATAATAATAATAATAAAATAAAAAATGTATGGTACAGATAAAGGAATGTTATAGATAAATTTGAAAGAGTTAGGTCTGTGTAGCTGTAGATTTTTTTTCTTTTTTCTGTTTTTTGTCTTTTTGAGACAGGGTCTCCCTGTAGCCCCAGCTGTCCTGGAACTCACTCTTGTAGACCAGGCTGGCCTTGAACTCACAAAGATCCACCTGCCTCTGCCTCCCGAGTGCTAGGATTAAAGGCGTGCGCCACCATACCCTGCTGCTGTAGATTTTTTTCAAGATTGATGCACTAAATTGTTTACTGTTGTGATGTTAAGATGGGGTAGAGTTTGCAGACTATTTAAAAAGTAGCCTATGAAGCATGTGCTTGCAACTTAAACATAAGCTGAGTATGTGTAGTTTTTGCTATACCACTGACTATATTGAAAACCAAAGTATTAAAGGGGAAACACCCCTGTTTATATCTGTAGGGGTATTTTACATTCAAAATGTATGTTTTGTTTTGTTTTTTCCAAAATTATTTGGGACTGAATTGCACTAAGATATAACCTGCAAGCATATGATACAAAAAATTGCAAAACTGTTTAGAACGCTAATACAATTTATAAAAATGGCCTTACTGCATAGTTTTAAAATGATGCTGATTTTCTTTAATTTTATTTATTTTTTATGTGTATGAATGTACTGTCTGCATGTAGGTTTGTGCACCTGTGTTGTGCAATACTGCAGAGGACAGAATATTCTGTCCCGTCAGATTCCCCTGGAACTGGAGTTAAAGACGGTTTCTCAGCCACTATGTGGGTGCTGGGGATCGAACCTGGGTCCTCTGCAAGAACAGTTGGCGCTCTTAACCACTAGGCCATCTCTCCAGCCCCAATGCCATTTTTTTTTACAGTTATATTGTGGTGCAGAACTGGATTTTCTGTAACTTAAAAAAAATCCACAGTTTTAAAGGCAATAATCAGTAAATGTTATTTTCAGGGACTGACATCCTGTCTTTTTTTTTTTTTTTAATTTTTTTTTTTTTTAATTTTATTTATTTATTTGTTATGTGTATGAATGGACTGTCTGCATGCAATCTGTGCACCCGTGTCGTGCAACGCCGCGGAGGGTCAGAAGAGGGTATTCTCGGGATTCCCCTGGAACTGGAAGTTTCTCCTGGAATTGGAGCTTCAGACGCGTCTCAGCCGCCGATGTGGGTGCTGGGGATCAACCCGGGGTCCTTTGTAAGAGCGGTCGGCACTTAACCGCTAGGCCAATCTCTCCAGCTCCTTGACATTCCTTGTCTTTAAAAAAAAAAAGAAAAAGTAAATTCTTACCACAATTAAATATTTTTAAAAAAAAAAAAACATCTTGCTCAAAAAAAAAAAAGAAAAACTAGGATACGAGAACAATGGAGAACTCACAGATAGCCAATGTCATCAACTTCTGGCCTCCACACATAGGTGCATGAATTCCTAATGCCCAGAACAAAATGGGCTGTCACCACAAATCCATGAATATCTACTACGAACAACTGTGCAGGTAAGTCAGTACCTCAGTATATTACTAGTCTCCTTAAAGAAATGAAGTCAAATGACTTGGTATGTAAACATGTAATCTATTGAAAGAATAAAATGTGTCGGGTTTTAAAAAGTTCTAGAAGTCAGCGGGTGTGGTGGGCGCACGCCTTTAATCCTAGCCACTCGGGAGGCCAGAGGCAGTCCGGATCTTTGTGAGTTCAAGGCCAGCCTGGTCTACCAGAGTTTAGTTTCCAGACAGCTTGGGCTGCAGGGAGCCCTGTCTCGAAAACACCAAAAAAAAAAAAAAAAGTCTAGAAGTCTCCATATGATGGTGTACATGCTTATATAATCCAGCACTTGAAGTAGTCAGGAGGGTCCTAAGTTTGAAGCCAGCTGACTCTATGTAGTAAATTCCAGGCCAGCTGGAGTTCCATCTTTAAAAAAATATTAAGCCTAGCATAATGGTGCACACCTTTTTTGGGTTTTGTTTGTTTGTTTTGTTTTTTCATTTCTTTGTTTTTTTTTTTTTTTTTCTTCTTTCTGAGAGAGGGTCTCCCTATAGCCTCAGCTGGCCTGGAACTCACTCTGTAGACCAGGCTGGCCTTGAATTCAGAAATCTACCTGCCTCTGCCTCCTGAGTGCTAGGACTAAAGGCTTGGACCACCACTCCCGGCTTAAAGGTGGTTCTTAGTCACCATGTGGGTGCTGGGAATTGAACCCGGGTCCTCTGGAAGAGCAGTCAGTGCTCTTAACCGCTGAGCCATGTCTCCAGCCCCAGATGGTACACACCTTTAATCCCAGCACTCAGGAGGTAGAGGCAGGTGGATCTCTGTGACAGCAATACCAACCTTGTGTATATAATGAGTTCCAGGCCAACCAGGGGTCCAGGGAGACCCTGAGTCAAAGGGGGAAAAAAATGCCAAAAACAAAACATGCAATATCTCGGTGCAGAAATTATAAAGAAGACCTAAGTAAATGGAGTGATAACATTGTAGTTAGAAATTTTAAGACATACTGTTGTAAAGATAACATTTTTGCCCAGTTGGTCCATGTTTTTTCCATACACAATTCTAATCAGAAATCTTAGATTTTCTTTTTTAAGCTATGACAAGATTATTCTCTTTTGCACATGGAAGGCAAAGAAACTGGAATAGCCAAATCCTATTTGAAAAGGAAAATAGGTGAATTATTTCAGTCTAGCTTTTTTTTTTTTGGGGGGGGGGTGGCTTTTTGAGTCAGGGTCTCCCTGTAGCCCCAGCTGGCCTGCAGCTCCATATGTAGACCAAGCTGTTCTCCATCTCACAGAGATTCTCCTGTCTGTGCCTCCTGAGTGCTGCGATTGTAGGTGTGCACCCAGCTTTGCATCTAAATTTTAGACTCATGGAAAGCTGCAGTTACTCAAGGTGCTATCATATTGGCACACAGAGACGTAGATAAACAGAACAGAATTGGAAGTCCAGAATAGCTCCATGTAAACATTTCATATTTGCCAAAGTACAAAGGCAACAGTGTAGAAAACATAGTGTTTTCAAACAAGGATGTTTACTGACATGTAACCCAGTGGTAGAGCATTTGCTTAGCACACACAGGGCCCAAGTTCTAGCCCCAACAGCACAAAAATAATGAAAAATGGACTTTAGAAAAATTGAAAACCTACATGGAAAAACCATTTAGGAGCTCTGAGATGGCTCAGCTGCTAAGAGCATTGACTGCTCTTGCAGATGACCTGGGTTCATTCTCAGCACCCACATGGTGACTCCCAGTCACCTGTAACTCCATTCCAGGAGGATATGAATGCCCTCTTCTGGCCTCTTCAGGAATTGCATGACACAGGTACACTTACATACATGCAGACAAAACACTCATGCACATAAAAATCAATCATACACACACACACAAGTAATAGAGGAACTTATGAGTTTCTTCATTGTTATTGGTCCTTTGTTTTTAAGCAGTGGTGAAATTGGGAATTAGATTGGTATGAAATAGGAACAAGATTACAAAAACATCTGTTCTGGATGTGACAGGACCACAGCTGCATGGCTCACTGCTCCTTTCCAGGTCTTGGGTTTCAAATGTCTAGTCTGAACCACTGGTTCTTAAAATCCCTAGGAGACTCTCAATAGCAGAATTTCTGATGAAGATACATAATTTTAAGAAAAATAAAATCGTAAAAATGATAATTCTTTTCAAAATGTAAGCTATAGGGAGGAGAGTACAATAAATATTCCAAGCTGCTGGAAATATATAGTGTACTAGCACTGCAGAGGGTGTGAGGGGTGTGGTGGTTGTATCTTTGTTTATGGGTTGGAGAGCATTCATGTGGAGGCGATAGGACATTTTTGTGAAGTCATTTCTCTCCTTCCATGTGGTGTGCATATGGCACAGGTGCCAGTCTTTGCTCTTCCTGGTTTGAGACAGGCTCTCTTTGCCAATACATATCCTAGGCTAGTGGTCCTCAAGATTCTGAGGGTTCTCCTTATGTGTCTGAGTATTTTGCCTGAATGTACGTAAATGTACCATGTGTGTACAGTGCCCATTGAAGCCAGAAGAGGGCCTTGAATTCCCTAGAACTTGAGTTATGAATGGTTAGCTGCCCTGCGGGTGCTGGGAGCTAAACCTGGGTCCTCTGCAAGAACAGCCAATGCTCTTAACCACTGAACCATCCCTCCAGCTCCAATAAGAAATAATGTGGGGAAGTATTTCTAAGGGCACACTTACACTTTTCTTCTTCTTTTAGATGGGATTTCTCATGTATACCAGCTAGCCTGAAACTCCATATGTGTGTAGCTAAATATGACCTTTAATTTCTGATCCTCTTGCCTGTACCTCTCAAGTGCTGGGATTATAGGTGTACATCACTATACCTGGTTTATGTAGTACTGGGAATTGAACCAGGGCCAGTTTCATGCTAGATAAGAAACTACCAACTAAATCATTTCCTCAGCCCCAGGTTTGCATACATTTGAGGTGAACTAAACAGTGTACACAAACTTGAGCACATGTGAAAATAAAGCTGTCAACCACCCCTTCAGTTCTAGCATACAACCATTACTCAAAATACATTTTCAGAGTATTCTGCTTTGTATTAAAATGACAGAGAAGGGTGCTGGAGAGACAGCTCAGTGGCTAACAGCACCGTTGCTCTTGCAGAGGACCCAGGTTTGGTTCCCAGGACCCACATGGCAGGTAACAACTGTCCTTAACTCCAGTTCCAGAGGATCTGATGCCCTCTTCTGACCTCCAAGGGCATTGCACAATACAGGTACACCTTCATACATCCAGGCAAAACATTGACACACATAAAATAAAAATAGATAAATCAAAATAATTTTTTAATTATTTATTATTTTTTATGTGTGTGAGTGTACTGTCTGCATGTAGGTTGGTGCACCCGTGTCATGCAATGCCTGGAAGGTCAGAAGAGGGCGTTGGATTCCCCTGGAACTGGAGTTAAAGATGGTTCTTAGCCGCCATGTCGGTGCTGAGAATCGAACCCAGGTCCTCTGCAAGAGTAGTTGGCGCTCTTAACCACTGAACCATCTCTCCAGCCCCCAAAATAATATTTTTTTTTTGGTCATTTTGAGACAGGGTCTCCCTTTTGTCCCAGCTGGCCTGGAACTCACTATGTAGACGAGGCTGGCCTTGAACTCACAGAGATCCATCTGCCTCTGCCTCCTGAGTGCTGGGATCACAGGTGTGCGCCACCACGCCCAGCTCCAAAATAATATTTTTAATAATGAAGAAGGTTGGGGGCTCCTCAGCTAGGCCATAGGATCCAGAAGCAGAAAACCACTTTCTCCTTGTCAGATCAGAATCAGAATACAGATCAAGTTAACCAATGTGTTCTTCAAATTTCTCACTTCCTGCTCATTTCCTTCAGGCACAAAATACGTTCAAGGTCAAAAATTTCTTTCCTGCCTTTTTTTGGGGGGGAGGGGGCTGTCTTTTTGAGACAGGGTCTCCCTGTAGCCCCAGCTGTCCTGGAATTCATTATGTAGATCAGGCTGGCCTTGAACTCACAAAGATCACAAAGAACCTCTTGCCTCTACCTCCCGGGTGCTGGGATTAAAAGTGTGCACCACCATGCCCACTCTTCCTTTTTCTTTGTTCTTTTTAAAAATTAATTAATTAATTAATTTATTTATTTATTTATTTATTTGTATGAATGTACTGTCTGCATGTAGGTCTGTGCACCCATGTCGTGCAATGCTGCAGAGGTCCAAAGAGGATGTCAGATTCCCCTGGGCCTGGAGTCACAGAGGGTTCTCAGCCGCCATGTGGGTGCTGGGGATGGAACCCGCGTCCTCTGCAAGAGCAGTCGGTGCTCTTAACCACTAGGCCATCTCTCCAACCCCTCTTCCTACCTTTTAATATTTTGAATTGCTGATGTTTGGTGTTCAAAGCATTTTCAGTATTCCTTGCTTAACTGGGCTGGAGACCATCTCATGTGACAGCATAGATCTCTTGTTTTGGAATTGCCATTACTTTCTAGAACAGCCATCCTGTATAGCTGCCAACATGCCCTGGGTCCTCTTGCTTCATATTACAGTGATACTGCTTTGTCAGGGTAGAATTCAGCCTCATCGGGCTGGAGCCGGTCTGCTGACCTCATGCCATAGTACAGCATGTTCAAATCTGGGAGAAACCCAAGAGTTACTCGGCATATTCTTCCTCCCTCCCTCCCTCCCTCCCTTCCTCCTCCTCCTCCTCCTCCTCCTCCCTCCTCTCTTACAAGTATGGAGCCCTCACTTTCCTCGGAAACCGTATGTTGTATATGTGTGTGTATCTGTCTCATTTTTTTCAAATTGTTTCCTCATTTCTGTAGTTGTATAGCTTTAAATGGGGGCTGGTTGCACAGACTGACACAGGAAATGGACTGAGCTGCCCGAAACTTAGCACTTTTCAACAGTAGAGCTCAGCTATGACAGGTGCTATTTTTAAGACGGTGGGGTTGAGATAGTAGAGAGTCCTGTTATGTTATCTAGCTATTGGCTTCACTCATAGCAATCTGGGCAGAGTGTCGGGGGTGTTGTGTGGTTGTGTGCATGTTCACACCATCCTGTGGTATCCTGACACTCAAGCGTGTGAGGCTGTTTCAATGAAGAATAGATGTCGTTTTCAATTTCTCAGGGTAAAAGAGTTTGATTTATTTGCTTCAGCAGTTTGGGAAAAGCTTGGGTTAAACTTAAGATGCCAGGCATCCATGGCAAATAGAAATTAGAGTTAAAGCCAAGTTGAAATATTTCTCACATTCTTTATTTTGGCAAAAGATTCTTATCATTAAGCTACTTGTTTTCCAAGTATTTTTCCTAAAGACATGAGGATTTGTGAATTATGAAGTAGTGTAGACACATCTAAGTGTTACATTTGCGTCTTTAACTCAGCGGCACAGGTCTGTGAGATAGAACAGGACAGGACAGTGATCCAACTTTATGCAGCATGTCTATACTCACATTTCACCTTTAGCTTTGAATAGAAAACTGAGCCTGGATATTGAATTCACTGCCATTTTTCACTTGGTTTTATAAATGATACATAGCAGCCGGGCGTGGTGGCGCACGCCTTTAATCCTAGCACTTGGGAGGCAGAGGCAGGCGGATCTTTGTGAGTTCAAGGCCAGCCTGGTCTACAGAGTGAGTTCCAGGACAGCTGGGGCTACAGGGAGACCCTGTCTCAAAAAGACAAAAAAAAAAAAAAAAGAATATGATTGTAGGACAATGCTCTTCAAAACAGCAAGGCAGATTATTTAGTTTTTCCCCAAAGTTAATATTGTTTACTGGTGAGCAGTTGGAGTTAAGCTCCAAAAAAATTTTTCCCTTTGAAGTTTGATATTGAATTACTCTCTTATGCCTTCTTGCTTCATAATGTTAAAGCCAACTTGTCCACATGATTTTGTGCCTCTGGTTGTACCCTCTTTTTCCCTCCGTTTTGACGACTCAGAATTCTTAACAAACCTGGCTCAGCTTGTGTTTGTTCTGAGGTTATAAAAGGTTGGTTATTATCGGTGTTTTATTAAGAATGCAGCAACAGGCGGCTTGGAGAGATGGCCAGCGGTTAGAGCGCAGACACCTCTTAACAGAGGACCGGGTTCGATCCCCCAGCAGCACCCACATGGCGGCCGAGAACAGTTTGAAAAACTCCGATTCCAGGAGAACTACCAGTGTCCAGGGGAATCCGACGCCCTCTTCTGACCTCCGCGGCATTGCACGACACGGGTGCACAGACCTACATGCAGACAGTACATTCATACACATACGGAAATAAATAAAATTAATAAAAAAAAAAATTAAAAAAAAAAAAGAATGCTAGCACAGGTAAATGGGGTTGTCTGAAAGAAAGAACTGAGAGAGCTCTAAAGGGTAGGGACTGACATTAACAGAGTTATATCCTTGTTCTCAATCAATACCAGTGATCAGGAGACAGAAACATATAAAACAACATTTTTCAGCATACAGATAGGGCATGTTTCACTCTTCCAAAGGACCTGTTTGGTTCCAGCTTCCTTTGTAGGATGCCTCACAACCACCTACAACTCCAGCTCTAGGAGGATCCAATACACTTCCACAGGCACCCACGTTCAGTTTGTGCACACCCCCACACACACACACACAAGTAATTTAACATATTTTTAAATTTTATTTATATAGGCTGGAGAGATAGCCTAGTGGTTAAGGGCACCGACTGCTCTTGCAGAGGACCAAGATTTGATCCCCAGCACCCACATGGCGGCTGAGAACCGTCTGTAACTCCAATTCCAGGAGAACTCCAGTTCCAGGGGAATCTGAGACCCTCTTCTGACCTCCGCGGCATTGCACGACATGGGTGCACAAACCTACATGCAGACAGTACACATTCATACACATACAAAAATAAATAATTTTTTTTAATTATATATATTTTTTAATTTGACATAATTTTAAAAATAAATCTTAGCTGGGCGTGGTGGCACATGCCTTTAATCCTAGCACTTGGGAGTCAGAGGCAGGTGGATCTTTGTGAGTTCAAGACCAGCCTGGTCTACAGAGTGAGTTCCAGGACAGCTGGGGCTACAAGGAGACCCTGTCTCAAAAAGACCAATAAACAAACAAACAAACAAATAAACCTTGGGGCTGGAGAGATGAATCAGCAATTAAGAGCACTTGCTGCTCTTGCAGAGGACACAGGCTCCATTCCCAGAATCTACCTAGCTTCTAACAACCATCTAAGTCAAGTTCCAAGGGATCCAACACCCTCTTCCAGCCTCCATAGGCATTGCCTGTACATGGTGCACTGGAGGCAGAACACTCATTCATCAAATGAAAATTAAAAAAAAAAATCAGGACTGGAGAGATGGCTCAGTGGTAAGAACATTCCCAGCACCACATGGCAGCTACAACCATCTGTAACTCCAGTTCCAGGGGAATCCAACACCCTCTTCTGAACTCTGAGGGCATTGTATGGCACTGGTGCACTTATATACATGCAGGCAATACACTCATGCACTAAAAATAAAAAATTTTAATTAATTAAAAATAAATAAAATTTAAAAATTAATCTTAAAACACTTCCAATTGACTTTCCTCTAGTAATTTTTCATAACTCCTAATTCAGTATTCTCTAGCACTGAGAGAATTCAGTGGTAGATGGTTGCTTAACATGCTTGAGGCCCTTGGCTCAACTGCCAACACTATCAAAAAAAAATAGGTTTTTTTTTTGTTTTTTTTTTTTTTTGGTCTTTTCGAGATAGGGTCTCTCTGTAGCCCCAGCTGTCCTGGAAACTTCGTAGACCAGGCTTGCCTTGAACGCACAAGATGCGCCTGCCCTCTGCCTCCAAGTGCTAGGATTAAAGGCATGCGCCACCATGCCCGGCCAAATAGTTTTCTAAAATATCCTGAGTGAATTGTTCTACAATTAAACGTATCCTTACTCCCCTTCCCCTTCGGTTTTCTCTTACTCAAGCTGATGATCACTCTGGTAAACTGAAATATATCTCATTGAGGCAGGGGATTGCAAGTGTCAGAAAGAGATTGCCTGATTCCAAATCTCAGGTGTTTCGGTTTTTTTGGTTTTGGTTTTGTTTTTGTTGTTTTCTTTTTTAAGACAGTTTCCCTGTGAGTCAACCAAGTTGAATTTAGCTCACATTTCATTTTGAAGGTTACCTTCTGCATTGAGCTTACTTTTTTACCCATGTGTGCTTCTGAAGCTCACTTTGTAACGAGCAGGGCCTCAAACTCACAGATATCGCTGCCTGCCCTCTGCCTCTCTATTGTAATGGGATTAACGTGTGCTCCCTCACACCCCCGCACACTCTCAGATTTTTAATATATTTTAAGTTGTAGTTACATGTGTGAAATCACAGCCTTTTGGGGGGGGTGTCTTTTTTCAGACCTGGTAAGACAAGCTGGTCCTAAAACTTGTCTCTGTAGAGAATGCTGGCCTAGAACTCAAAGATCGCCTGGCCGCCTCTGCC
Source organism: Rhizomys pruinosus (assembly GCA_009823505.1). Classification (NCBI taxonomy): domain Eukaryota; kingdom Metazoa; phylum Chordata; class Mammalia; order Rodentia; family Spalacidae; genus Rhizomys; species Rhizomys pruinosus. Next base: position 6,076,985 of record VZQC01015004.1, read on the forward strand.
TACCGGCCTTTTGTTTTTTTTTTTTTTTTTTCTTTGTTTTTGAGACAGGTGTACTCCTTTATCCCAGCTGCCTGGACTCGCTACATTCGTAGACCAGTCTAGTTTTGAACTCACAGAGATCCACCTGCCTCTCTCCCGTGCTTGGGTATTAAAGAGGATGAGCCACCACACCAGCTCAGAATGAACATTTTGATTAAACACTTAATAGAGAAAAAGTAGCCACTTCTAGAAAATGAAACAGTTTTAAGAAAGAGGGACTCTACAGAAATCCCTATTTATTGAAGTCATCTGCCATTTTTTAATATTTTTTTTTTAATTTTATTTAATTTTGTATGTGTGATGAATGTATTGTCCTTCACGTAGGTCTTGCACCGGTCTATGCAGTGCCCATGGAGGTCAGAAGAGGGTGGTCAGAATTCCCCTAGGAAACTGGAGTTAAAGAAACGGTTCTCCAGCCTGCATGTGGGTCTAGGATCGACCTCCTGATCCTCTCAAAGGAGCTGTCCGGTGCTCCTTAACGCCTTAGACTATCTCTCCAAGCCCCTTGTCTGCATTTTTTTTTTTTTTGTGTTGTCTTTTCAGATAAGACAGGGTCTCATGTAGTCCCAGCTCGTCCTGGAACTCACTCTGAGATCAGCTGTGCCTTGAACTCACAAAGAATCCGCCTGCCTCTGCCTCCCGAGTACTAGGAGTAAAAGCGTGCCCACATGTCCCAGGCTTCATCTGCATTTTAAAAATTTTTAATTTATTTTGTATGTGTAGAAATGTACTGTCTGCATGTAGGTCGTGCACCCGTGTCGTGCAATGCCTCGGAGGTCATAGAGAGGGCGTCAGATTCCCCTGGAACTGAGTTAAAGACGGTTCTGCAGCCCCAAGTGGGGCTGGGAATCGAACCCAGTCCCCTGCAAGAGCAGTCGGCCCGCTCTTAAACCGCTAGGCCATCTCTCCAGCCCCTTCATCTGCATTTTAATTGCATAAGATTTGTATGCTATTTTGATGTTGTCCATTTCTAAAGATAATGCCCTATACTTTGCTCAGTAACTTTCAGGGCTACACCTTTGTATATTTATGTTAAAGCCACATTATGTAATACAGCATTCTAGACAATTCCTTGACCAGTATTATGTGAGTTTTCTCTACAAATGCTAAAAAATTATAGTAACAACTAATGCCATATATAGGTGTACTTTACATAAGCTTTATATACATTGTGCTGTTGCTGTATTAAGTGGTGACTTTTTTAAAAAGATAAATTATAATTCCTCTCACATCAAACCTCTGGCATGTGGAGTAGGCTATGCCTCCTGGCCAGTAAGATTCAGGAATTGGCCTATCTCTGGCTACCTAGTACTAGTATTACAAGTGTGTGCCATCAAACTCGGGTCCTCTTGCTTGGAAGGCAAAGCTCTTTTACTGACAGCTGTGTTGCCCAGCTCCGCAATTTCAATTAATTTTCTTTTTTTAATTCATTATTTTTAAAGAGCAGAACCAGGTTAATTACAAAATTGGAGAAACAAAGGAATATCATCTTCATCACCTCTTTCCGCAAACAAACTAAGGCAAGCCTTTTTTTTTTCTTTTTGTTGGGCTTTTGGTCTTCATTTCGAGACAGGGTCTCCCTGTAGCCCCAAGCTGGCCTGGAACTCACTTGTAGACCAGACTGGCCTGTAGACTCACAAAGATCTTGCCTCTAGCCTGCCTGGCTACTCCCAAATTGGCTAGGATTAAAGGCCATGTGCCACCACACCCTACCACTAAAGGCCACTTTTATCATTTTATACCAATGCAGCATCTGCTCTTCTGTTACATTTGGATAATTATTTTCCCAAGGATAGGTTTTTAATGAAACTGTTCAGTTTTGAATCTGTTTAATCTTTTTTTTTTTTTTTTTTTTTTTTTTTTTGTCTTTTTGAGACAGGGTCTCCCGGTAGCCCCCAGGTGTCCTTGTAACTCACTCTGTTAGACCAGGCTGGCCTTGAAATCACAAAGATCCGCCATGCTCTGCCTCCACCTTCCCGAGTGCTAGGATTAAAGGTGGTGGCGCCACCATGCCTCCGCTTGAACTGTTTAATCTTATGAGTGCCTAGTGGAAGCTCTGGTAAATTGCTGGTATTATTTGATTTATTGTTATTCTCCATTGAATTAATTGTATTCCAGATTACCTTTAAGTTTGGAGCTAACTGGAAGTAAAGGGATAGTTCAGCATAGGACTTACAGCTGAGAACAGCTTTAGTATTTGCAATGAGCAAGTTTAAAGAGCTATCTATACTCAATTACTTTGAGGCATGAAAAGGCAGGGTTGAAACTATGGCCAAAAATCTTTGTTTTTCTCACTCACCATGTGTGTGGTCATGGTTCAGACTGATCAGAAAAGGAACACTTTTAATTCCTGACACTTGGGAAAGCAGAGACAAGACCAAGGCTCTCATGTGAACTGAGACAGAAATTAGGAGACCTTCCAGGTCACTAATCGCACTATCTGGCAAAAAGAAAACAAACAACAACAAATAAGTGTTAAATTAAGTACTAGGGGCTGGGAGAAGTGGCTTAATTGTGGTTAAGAGCACTGGCTTACTCTTGCAGAGGACCTGGTTTAGTTCCTAGCACATACATATGTAGCTAAGTGCCATCCATAACCCCAGTTCTAGAGACTCTGACACCCTCTTCGTCTGCCTTGGCATTGCATGAACAGGTAGCACTTACATACATGTAGGCAAACACTCATAACCTAAAAATAAAAAAACTCAAAAATTGAGCAAAACTAAAATTATTTTCATGGAGCCATGTTAATGCTTTGAGAAACAAATTACTCATTTCCTCTTTGGAGGATTGTTGCAGTGGTAGCTGCGAAGTACTCTGAAGACGTAGGGGTCTGCACTGCAGCATTGGATTGAACAGTGTCCCTCAGAAACATCTTCAGGAGAGGTCAGTCCTGAATATTCTTAGTCCACTGAGTCAGTGAATGGATCACTAATTTGGATACTTGTCATTGTGAAAGAAGGTCTGTGATGTCTTGCTTTAAGATACTCCCTGTTTATCAACCTCTTCATGAATTCCTTGGCTAAAGATAGTAACCAGGGGGCTGGAAATTTATTAACTGAAGGGAAGATGTCAAGCAGCTAAAAGAATAAATTACTTTTTGAACAACAAATTGGAATCCATGGGGTATTGTCAACGAAAAGCAGGGTCAGCACAACATTGTCCACCTTTGTGTGATGTGAGGGATGGGCAATGTCAGTCTTTCCTGCCTTCTACATTCCCTAAGTGCTGGGATTGCAATTGAGCCACACACATTTGGCTAGGGCAATGGTTGTTAACTCACTTTTAGTTAAAGACGAGCTCAGGGCTAAGATGACATCAGAGTTAGGTTAAGAAGCACTGGCTACTGTTTTAGAGAGGACCCAGGTTGTTGATGCCAGCATTCGGCGTGCAGCCAATAACCGTCCTTAACTCCAGTTCCAGGGATGCCTAATGCCACCTTCTAGGGTTTCCCCATGTAGCCCCGCTGGCTGGAACTCACTCTTTAGACCGGCTGGTCCTGAAACTCACAGGAGGATTCATAAGACTTTTGCTTCCAACCCTTTATTAATTTGTCCTCCACATTTTGTAATGCCCTTAAAGTCCTGGCTGGCCTCCTAATTTGAACCCAAAGTGCTTTAATATGTGGGCCACATAGTTTGAGGCCAGGAAAAACAACCAGCAGCAATTGTCCATCTTTTTTTTAATTTAAACAGAATCTCTCATTGGCCTGGAACTTGCCAAGTAGGCTAGGCTGGTAGACTATTGAGTCTCAGGGGTCCTCCTAACTGGCCCTCGGCACTGAGATAAGTGACTCCCCACGCATTCAGCTTTTTTCCATCTTGTCAGTTTATTAGACCTTTAGTAACATTTGGAGAGTGGTATTAAAAAAAAAAAAAGACAATGTACAGAAAGTAGAAAAATTCCAAGGATCTGCTGTGACTGGAAGTGGCGAGGCTTCTGTCTCTCTCGCCCTACTTTTCCCATTTATTTTTTCCTTGGTTTCTATTCGATTAATTTATTTTAAAGTCATTTCCAGGCTCATTTGCCACCCCTCTCCACCTGTTACCTGTTAAAGACCACCTTTTCTATCCCAGGATGCTGAGTCCTGGCTCCAGAGTGTCAGATGGGTATCAGTCAATGTAGTCCATAGATTGCGGGTTCCTGGCTTGGGCTGTTTGGCTCCCCATTAACCGATGACGCTGTATGCAGGAAGAAACTACTCAGACACCACGATGATGATCATTGAGTCCTCATGTCATTGGGCCGGAACCTGTTGGGCGTCAAGGTAAACAAACAAAAGAATGGTAGTAAAAATAACTCAGCTGGAAAGATGGCTTCAGTGGTAAGAGCACTGACTACTCTTGCAGAGGAACTGTGGTTCACATGTCCAGCCCCACATGCCGCTAAATTTGTGGGCCTGAGCGTGGTGGTGCACGCCTTTAATCCCAGGACATGCAGTAGGCAAGAGGCAGGTGGATCTCTTGAGTTCAAGGCCAGCCCTGTGACTACATAGCGAGCTCCAAGCCCAGCTGGGACTAAAGGAGACCCTGTCTCAAAAAAAAAGAAAAAAAAAAAAAAAAATCAAGAACCTGAATAACTCTGAAGGAAAGTCTGATCTGGGTGAGGTGGGCTAACTGGAGGACTGAATATTGGGCTGTACCACTTGAGGGAAGGAAAGAAGGGAACAGGAAAGAACCAGGGTTATTAGCTGGGGTTCAGGGGATGGGAAAGCTACAGGCCTAGAGTTGGAGCAGAGGCTATCAAGGTCCAATTCTTCTCTCTGCCTAGATGATAAGCACACACAGCCCTTGGGACAGGCCATGGATAGAATTGGTTCCTAGGCTTCCACAAGGCCAAGGGGTGAAAGTCAAAGAGGAATACAAGTACTTGGGAAAATTTTTGAAATGTAACTTAAATCTCAATGGGAGGTGAGGGTAGGGCAGAGCTGGGAAGTGAGAGGAAAGCCCCTACCAGAGAGATAAGAGTTTAGACTTAACTGCAGACATGGTGTCATACACTGTAATCCCAGCTCTCAGGAGGCAGAGGCAGAGGCAGGCAAATTTGGTCTATAAAGTTCCAGGCCAGCAAGTGGGAAAACCTGTCTCAAAACAAAAACAAAAACAAAAACGAAACCTAGGTACCCCCTACTCTGGCAGAGCCTGAAGAGTGGTGATCACTTGTCCAAGTCCAGGACCAACTTTTTTTTTTTTTTTTGGTCTTTTTTGAGACAGGGTCTCCCTGTAGCTCTGGCTGTTCTGGAACTTGCTATGTAGACCAGGCTGGCCTTGAACTCACAAAGATCCGCCTGCCTCTGCCTCCCAAGTGCTAGGATTAAAGGCATGCGCCACCATGCCCGGCCAAATAGTTTTCTAAAATACCTGAGTGAATTGTTCTACATTAAACAGTATCCTTACTCCCCCCTTCGTGTTTCTCTTACTCAAACTGATGATCCACTCTGGTAAACTGAAATATTCTCATTGAGGCAGGGATTCAAGTGTCCAGAAATGAGATGCCTGATTCCAACATCTCAGGTGTTTCGGTTTGTTTGGTTTTGGTTTGTTTTTGTTGTTTTCTTTTTAAGACAGCGTTTCCCTGTGAGTTCAAGCCAAGTTGAAATAATTCTCACATTCTTCATTTTGGAAAAAGATTCTTATCATTGAGCTACTTGTTTTCCCAGTTGGCTTAGAACTCACTTTGTAGACGAGGCTGGCCTCAAACTCACAGAGATCTGCCTGCCTCTGCCTCTTGAATGCTAGGATTAAAGGTGTGCTCCATCACACCCAGCACATCTCAGATTTTTAATATATTTTAAGTTGTAGTTACATGTGTGAAATCACAGCCTTTTGGGGGGGGGGTGTCTTTTTCAGACCTGTAGACAATGCTGGCCTAGAACTTGCTCTGTAGATGATGCTGGCCTAGAACTCAGAAAGATCTGCCTGCCTCTGCCTACCGGCTTTTTTTTTTTTTTTTTTTTTCTTTGTTTTTGCAGACAGGGTTATCCTCTCCAGCTGCCTGGAGCTCGCCTAATGTAGACCAGGCTAGCCTTGAACTCACAGAGATCCACCTGCCTCTGCCTCCCGAGTGCTGGGATTAAAGGGATGAGCCACCACACCCAGCTCAGAATGAACATTTTGATTAAACACTTAATAGAGAAAAAGTAGCCACTTCTAGAAAATGAAACAGTTTTAAGAAAGAGGGACTCTACAGAAATCCCTATTTATTGAAGTCATGTGCATGTTTTAATATCTTTTTTTTAATTTTATTTAAGTTTTGTATGTGTGATAATGTATTGTCTGCACGTAGGTTGTGCACCCGGTCATGCAGTGCCATGGGAAGGTCAGAAGAGGTGGATCAGATTCCCCTGGAAACTGGAGCTAAAGAAACGGTTCTCCAGCTGCATGTGGGTCTAGGAATCGACCTCGACTGATCCTCTGCAAAGAGCTTGTCGTGCCCTTAACGCCTAGACTATCTCTCCAGCCCCTTGTCTGCATTTTTTTTTTTTTGTTTTGGTCTTTTTCGACTCAAGACAGGCGTCTTACATGAGTCTCCAGCTCGTCCTGGAACGCACTCTGAGATCAGCTGCCTCTGAACTCACAAAGATCCGCCTGCCTCTGCCCTCCCGAGTACTAGGAGTAAAAGCGTGCGACCACATGTCCCAGCTTCATCTGCATTTAAAATTTTTATTTATTTTGTATGTGTATGAATGTACTGTCTGCATGTAGGTCGTGCACGCCGTGTCCGTGCAATGCCCGGAGGTCATTAGGAGAGGGCGTCAGATTCCCCTGGAACTGAGTTAAAGACGGTTCTGCAAGCCCCAAGTGGGTGGCTGGGAATCGAACCCAGTCCTCCTGCAAGAGCAGTCGGCCCGCTCTAACCGCTAGGCCATCTCTCCAGCCCCTTCATTGCATTTTAATTGCATAAGATGTATGCTATTTTTAGATGTTGTCCATTCTAAAGATAATGCCCTTACTTTGCTCAGTAACTTTCAGGGCTACACCTTTGTATATTTATGTTAAAGACCACATTATGTAATACAGACATTCTAGACAATTCCTTGACCATATTATGTGAGTTTTCTCTACAAATGCTAAAAAATTATAGTAACAACACAACTGCCATATATAGGTGTACTTTACATAAGCTTTATATACATTGTGCATGTTGCTGTATTTAAGTGGGACTCTTTTTTTTAAAAAAGATAAATTATAATTCCTCTCACATCAAACCTCTGGCATGTGGAGTAGGCTATGCCTCCTGGCCAGTAAGATTCAGGAATTGGCCTATCTCTGGCTACCTAGTACTAGTATTACAAGTGTGTGCCATCAAACTCGGGTCCTCTTGCTTGGAAGGCAAGCTCTTTACTGACAGCTGTGTGCCCAGCTCCTCAATTTTCATTATTTTCTTTTTTTAATTTTCATTATTTTTAAAGAGCAGAACCAGGTTAATTACAAAATTGGAGAAACAAAGGAATATCATCTTCATCACCTCTTTCCTCAAACAAACTAAGGCAACATCTTTTTTTTTTCTTTGGTTTGGGCTTTTGGTCTCTTTCGAGACAGGGTCTCCCTGTAGCCCCAGCTGGCCTGGAACTCACGTTGTCAGACCAGGAACTGGCCTGAGACTCACAAAGATTTCGTGCCTACTCCTGCCTACTCCCAAATGGCTAGGATTAAAGGCCATGTGCCACCACCCCTCTACCACTAAAGGCACTTTTACATTTATACCAATGCATCTGCTCTTCTGTTCATTTGGATAATTATTTTCCCAAGGATAGGTTTTTAATGAAACTGTTCAGTTTTGAATCTGTTTTAATCTTTTTTTTTTTTTTTTTTTTTTTTGTCTTTTTGAGACAGGGTCTCCCTGTAGCCCCAGGTGTCCTGGAACTCACTCTGTAGACCAGGCTGGCCTTGAAATCACAAAGATCCGCCTGCCTCTGCCTCCACCTCCCGAGTGCTAGGATTAAAGGTGTGCGCCACCATGCCCGGCTTGAACTGTTTAATCTTATGAGTGCCTAGTGGAAGCTCTGGTAAATTGCTGGTATTATTTGATTTATTGTTATTCTCCATTGAATTAATTGTATTCCAGATTACCTTTAAGTTTGGAGCTAACTGGAAGTAAAGGGATAGTTCAGCATAGGACTTACAGCTGAGAACAGCTTTAGTATTTGCAATGAGCAAGTTTAAAGAGCTATCTATACTCAATTACTTTGAGGCATGAAAGCAGGGTTGAAATATGGCAAAAATCTTTGTTTTTCTCACTCACCATGTGTGTGGTCATGGTTCAGACTGATCAGAAAAGGAACACTTTTAATTCCGACACTTGGAAAGCAGAGACAGGAGGCTCTCTGTGAGACTGAAGCCAGCCAGATCGACATAACAAGTTCCAGGCCATCTAGGGCTACTGTCACAAAACAAAACAACAACAAAATAAGTGTTAAAATTAAGTAAACTAGGGGCTGGAGAAGTGGCTTAATGTTTAAGAGCACTGGCTACTCTTGCAAAGGACCTAGGTTTAGTTCCTAGCACATACATAGTAGCTAAGAGCAGTCCATAACCCCAGTTCTAGAGACTCTGACACCCTCTTCTGTCTGCCTTGGGCATTGCATGACACAGGTGCACTTACATACATGTAGGCAAACACTCATACACATAAAATAAAAATAACTCAAAAATTGAGCAAACTAAAATTATTTTCTGGAGCCTGTTAATGCTTTGAGAAACAAATTACTCATTTCCTCTTTGGAGGATTGTTGCAGTGGTAGCTGCGAAGTACTCTGAAGACGTAGGGGTCTGCACTGCAGCATTGGATTGAACAGTGTCCCTCAGAAACATCTTCAGGAGAGGTCAGTCCTGAATATTCTTAGTCCACTGAGTCAGTGAATGGATCACTAATTTGGATACTTGTCATTGTGAAAGAAGGTCTGTGATGTCTTGCTTTAAGATACTCCCTGTTTATCAACCTCTTCATGAATTCCTTGGCTAAAGATAGTACCTTGTTTATTAACTGGAATGGAAGATGTCAAGCAGCTAAAAAGAATAATTACTTTTTGAACAACAGAATTGGAATCCATGGGGTATTGTCAACGAAAAGCAGGGTCAGCACAACATATGTGCCACCTTTGTGTGATGTGAGGATGGGCAATGTCAGTCTTCCTGCCTCTACTTCCTAAGTGCTGGGATTGCAAGTGAGCCACCACATTTGGCTAGGGCAATGGTTGTTAACTCTACTTTTAGTTAAAGAGAGCTCAGGGCTAAGATGACTCAGAGGTTAAGAGCACTGGCTACTTTTAGAGAGGACCCAGGTTTGAGTCCCAGCATCTGCGTGGCAGCCAATAACCGTCCTTAACTCCAGTTCCAGGGGATCCAATGCCACCTTCTAGGGTTTCCCTGTAGCCCCAGCTGGCCTGGAACTCACTCTTTAGACCAGGCTGGCCTGGAACTCACAGAGATTCATAAGTACTTTTGCTTTCCAACCCTTTATTATTTGTCTCCACATTTTGTAATGCCCTTTAAAGTCCTGGCTGGTCTCCTAATTTGAACTCCAAAGTGCTTTAATATGTGGGCACACATAGATGTGGAGGCCAGAAAACAACATCAGCATATGTCCATCTTTTTTTTAATTTACAACAGAATCTCTCATTGGCCTGGAACTTGCCAAGTAGGCTAGGCTGGTAGACTATTGAGTCTCAGGGGTCCTCCTAACTGGCCCTCGGCACTGAGATAAGTGACTCCCCACGCATTCAGCTTTTTTCCATCTTGTCAGTTTATTAGACCTTTAGTAACATTTGGAGAGTGGTATTAAAAAAAAAAAAAGACAATGTACAGAAAGTAGAAAAATTCCAAGGATCTGCTGTGACTGGAAGTGCAGCTTCTGTCTCTCTCCCCTACTTCCCATTTATTTTTCCTGTTTTCTATTCGATTATTTATTTTAAAGTCATTTCCCAAGGCTCATTTGCACCCCTCCTCCACCTGTTACCTGTTAAGATCCACTTTTCTTCCCAGGATGCTGAGTCCTGGCTCCAGAGTGGTCAGAGGGTATCAGTCATGTAGTCCATAGATTGGGGTTCCTTGGCTTGGGCTGTTTGGCTCCCCATTAACGATGTAGTGCAGGGAAACTACCAGAACCACATGATATCATTGGTCCTCATTCTTGGGGGTGTGGGCTCAGGTAAACAAACAAAAGAATGGATTAAAAAATAAGACTCAGCTGGAGAGATGGCTCAGTGGTTAAGAGCACTGACTACTCTTGCAGAGGACCTGGGTTCACTTCCCAGCACCCACATGGCCGCTAAATTTTGGGCCGGGCGTGGTGGTGCACGCCTTTAATCCCAGCATTCAGGAGGCAGAGGCAGGTGGATCTCTGTGAGTTCAAGGCCAGCCTGGTCTACATAGCGAGCTCCAAGCCAGCTGGGACTAAAGGGAGACCCTGTCTCAAAAAAAAAAAAAAAAAAAAAAAAGATATTTTGTAGGAGACAAATGCTCTTCAAAACAGCAAGGCAGATTATTTAGTTTTTCCCCAAAGTTAATATTGTTTACTGGTGAGCAGTTGGAGTTAAGCTCCAAAAAAATTTTCCCTTTGAAGTTTGATATTGAATTACTCTCTTATGCCTTCTGCTTCATAATTTAAATGCCAACTTTGTCCACAGATTTGTGCCTCTGGTCTGTACCCTCTTTCCCTGTTTGTACTGACTCATGAATTCTAAAACCTTGGCTCATCTTGTGTTTGTTCTGAGGTTATAAAAGGTTGGTTATTATCGGTGTTTTATTAAGAATGCTAGCACAGGGGCTGGAGAGATGGCCTAGCGGTTAAGAGCGCCGACCGCTCTTACAGAGGACCCGGGTTCGATCCCCAGCACCCACATGGCGGCCGAGAACCGTTTGAAACTCCAATTCCAGGAGAACTCCAGTTCCAGGGGAATCCGACGCCCTCTTCTGACCTCCGCGGCATTGCACGACACGGGTGCACAGACCTACATGCAGACAGTACATTCANGAAACCTAGGTACCCCCTACTCTGGCAGAGCCTGAAGAGTGGTGATCACTTGTCCAAGTCCAGGACCAACTTTTTTTTTTTTTTTTGGTCTTTTTTGAGACAGGGTCTCCCTGTAGCTCTGGCTGTTCTGGAACTTGCTATGTAGACCAGGCTGGCCTTGAACTTACAGAGATCCGCCTGCTTCTGCCTCCCTAGTGCTGGGATTAAAGGTGTGCGCCACCATACCTGGCTAATTTTAATTCTTTTTAATGAGGGGGAGGAGTGGGAGTTGGTTTTCTCATTCTACTATGTGGATTCTAGAGATCAAACTGGTCATCACTCTTGGCATTAAATGCCGTCACCTGCTGGGCGTAGTGGCACACGCCTTTAATCCCAGCACTTGGGAGGCAGAGGTAGGTGTATCTCTGTGGGTTCAAGGCCAGCCTGGTCTACAGAATGAGCTCCAGGACACCTGGTACTAAAAGGGAGACCCTGTCGCAAAAATGCAAAAAAAAGGGTAAAACTAAAAAAAAACAAAAACACACACACACATAAATTCTGTCACCTGCTCAGCTGTCCTGCAGGCTCTGATTGATTTTCAGTCTTGTGAATCTCCTGAGTCCCACAGGAGATGACTGAAAAAAACGACTCAGTTTTATTTCCTAGGCAGACTAGCACACTTCAAACCTATTTAATATGGCCTTTTGTCTTAAGTGTAATGCTGCCAAACAGTAGAATATTATCATGTGATGTATCTCAAAGGAAACAGGGGAGGGTCAGAAATTAGTCGTTTGTTCCTTTATAATAAGCTTAAAGGTTTAGAGAGCTTCCTTTTGGTCAGTGTCCAGCTAACATCTATTGATCAGTTTTCACCTGCTGCTGCTCCCACCCCCTGCCCTATTGTATCTTTTTGAATCTGGTATCTGTCCTTGATATTCCAAAGCAGTGTTTTAGAAACACTAGAGCTCTGCAGTTTGGTGTGACAATGATGAAGCGAAGTTATAAAACAATGTATTGGTTTTGTGCTTGTTTTCCAAGCCACCTGTGATGTTTGTTTTCATGAACTTGAACCCATCCAATGCCATTCTTCTTTACATTTCTTAGCAGTTTTCTTATTTTTTTTATGTGTTTTCCCCATACTCGATACAATTACTTTGTTTTGAGACAGGGTCTTACTACATAGCCCTAGCTAACCTGGAACTAACTCTGTAGACCATGCCTGCCTTGAACTCAGAGATATGCCTGCTTTTGCCTCTCAGGCACTGGGATTAAAGGCTCACATCACCAAACCTGGCACACTACCTATTAAATAGTTACTCTGTAATGCTTCGTAGAGTACAGTAAGGAAGACTACACCTGACTGTCAGGGAAAGTTGAGGGGACCACTTCAGGGAGCTCCTACAGTAGAGGAAGAGACATACATGGCTCCTAATATAACATGGGCATGGAGCTGGAGCTGTGAGGCCTGGGTGGTCAATTGATGGAAAACAAACAAGAAAAAACAGAAGTAAAGAGTATGCTGACTGTCCTGGCCTGACAGTATTCTTCCTGAAAACTTTGAGACCTGGGGATGGGAGAAAATGAGGAACCAGATCAGATACTAAGGAGGGCAGATACCAAGGAATTGTAGTGTATAAAAAAGTGTACAGCTGGGGCTGGAGAGATGGCCTAGCGGTTGAGAGCGCCGACCGCTCTTACAGAGGACCCGGGTTCGATCCCCAGCACCCACATGGCGGCCGAGAGCCNTGTGTGTGTTGTGTGGGTTTGTGTGTGTGTGTGTGTGTGTGTATGTGTTTGTGGCGAGACGGGAGAGGAGATGAGAGAGAGAGCGAGAGAGCAGAGAGAATCATGAATCATGTGCTTCTCAGTGGCCCATTCCTTTTCTGTCTGAGCGAGAGAGGAGAGCGGAGCGAGGAGGAGAGAGAGAGGAGAGAGGAGAATGCTCTTACCCTGAGACAAGGGTCTACAGATCACAAATCCATAGAAAACTTTTCACTGCTTGCCTTAGCTCCACATCGGCAGGAACAGACCAGAACAGCTGGAAGAACTGCATGTACCTCAGACCTTTCTTGAGAAAATTTTCTAAAAATCCAGAGAAAATAAGAGAGAGGAGAGAGAGAGAGAGAGAGAGAGGCATTCACATTTACCAGAAGATATTTTAGCCTTTAACACCTACATGTAGGACAAAAAGTAAAGTAAGCTTAACTTCTAACAGATAAACAAAACTTAACTTATGTACTTACCTGTTTCTTTTCTCAGTTTTCTATCCAGCCTTACCCACCCCTACCGAAAATGACAAGGCATACAAAAAAGTTGAAAACATTAGTAGGATCGAAAGGTTACCACTGGACAAACTGTCAGCCCATGCCAGGAAACAGCCAGAATTGACCAGCGTCCAAGTCAACAGCTCAGAGAGAGTGGACTGTTTATTCTCATCCCCCTGTTCCCCTTTTCTAAGCCTCTGAAGGAACAACCTGCGGAAGAGGGTGCATGGTAGAACGTCAAGGCTCCGCTGGGGTGAATGGTGAAACTACATCGATGTAGTCTGGACACTTCATTTGATCAACTTGATGAACAAACAACCTGTCCACCCCCCACTGGATGGTGGGGGCTTGGGGGTTTGGACACACAACAGCCCGTAGATTGGTTTTGCATGAAGGATGCTGTACCATGGATTATCACTTATAGCTAAAACAAAAAACAAAAAAAAAAAAAAAAAAAAACGAAAAAGAGGCAGGACCAGTTATGGCAGAATACATATACTGACGCGATGGGGTGGGGTGGGGGGGAAGGAAACGGAACATATGACTGATCTGAATTGGAAAATGAGTCCGAAATGAAAGCAACAATAAAAAAAATTAAATAAAAAAAAAAGGTGAAAACAGATGGAAAACCAGAGCAAGCATCAGAACCAGATGCAAGTGTGACAGAAATCAAGTCAATGATTTGAAATAACCAAGGATAATATGCGAAGGGAGCTAATGGGAGAAGTGGACAAGGTCGTGTCGATAAGGAGATGAACGCTCAGGGGGCGTTAAAGGAACACGATCCCCAGCACCCACATGGCGGCCGAGAGCCGTCTGAAACTCCAGTTCCAGGAGAACTCCAGTTCCAGGGGAATCCGAGACCCTCTTCTGACCACCACGGCATTGCACGACACGGGTGCACAAACTTTCATTCAGGCAGTACATTCCTACACATACAGAAATAAATAAAATTTAAAAAAAAAAAAAAAAGTGTACAGCTATACCTAAGAAAAGGCTCAGAAGCCAACAGAAGTTTGGCTAAGCCTGGCATATTCTTCACCTAAGATTTGGAAATGATAAAATAGCTATCAAAGTAGGGCTTTCACTGCGATGAATAACATTTGGGTATTTATTTGCATGTAGGGGTGGTATGAATGCATGTGTGTAGGTGTTTGCATGTGTAGGGGTACACATGTATTAGTGGGTGGGTACATACATACACACATGTGCATCTGTGTGTGGAGCTCTGAGATTGATGTCAAGTGTCTTCCTGAATTGTTGTCTATCTTATATGTTGAGGCAGGGTCCTCACTTGAACCCAAACTTGCTTTTGGCTTACATTTGGTCACAGTTCATTACTCAGGGAGCCCAAGGTAAGAATTCAGGGCAGGAACCTGGAGCATAGGCCATGGAGGAATGCTGCTTACTGGCTTGCTCCCCTGGCCCATGCTCAGCCTGCTTTCTTACACAATACAGCACAGCCTGCCCAGGGATGACACCGCCCACAGTGGGATGGGGCCTCCTACATCACTCAACAATCAAGAAAATACCCAGTCCAATGAAGACAATTCCTCTATTGAGACTCCCTCGACCCAGGTGTGTCAAGTTGATATTAAAGCTATCTAGCATACCACTGTTAACTGTTTAAAGTAGAGGTTATCTATATAGTCTTTGCTGTGGTACTTTTCCAGTAGTATTCTGAATTGTGTTGACTTTTTTTTTAATTGTGGGACTTTTTGAAATAGTTATTTTATTTAGCATTGAAAATACAGCATGGGGGCGCTGGAGAGATAGCCTAGCGGTTAAGAGCACCGACTGCTCTTGCAGAGGACCCGGGTTCGATCCCCAGCACCCACATGGCGGCTGAGAACCGTCTGTAACTCCAATTCCAGGAGAACTCCAGTTCCAGGGGAATCCGACACTCTCTTCTGACCTCCGACACGGGTGCACAAACCTACATGCAGACAGTACACTCATATACATACAAAAATAAATAAAATTTAAAAAAAGAAAATATAGCATCAGGGTGGAGAGATGGCCTAGCGGTTGAGAGCACCAACTGCTCTTGCAGAGGACCCGGGTTCAGTCCCCAGCACCCACATGGTGGCTGAGAACCGTCTGTAACTCCAGTTCCAGGAGAACTCCAGTTCCAGGGGAATCCGACGCCCTCTTCTGACCTCCGCGGCATTGCACGACACGGGTGCACAGACCTGCATGCAGACAGTAGTACACTCATACACATACAAAAATAAATAAAATTAAAAGATGCAGTTGTTGTTGTTGTTGTTTTGTGGAACTTTTATTCACATTGTTGAGACAGGGTCTCATGTGGCCCAGACTGACTTCAGACTCACTGTGTAACTGAGTATGACCTGATCCTCCTGCATCTGCCTCCCAAGTCCTGGGATTCCAAGTGTGTCTCACCACACATAGCTTATGCAGTGCTTCAGATGGAACCCAGGCCATTGTAGTATGTGATTCTTTTGAGATGAAACTAAATAAGCAATTTTGAATGCTATGCTTCATTTTTTAGGTTGTTTTTTTACATTGTGTCTGTCTATGTGTGTGTGTATGCATACATGTATATAGGCACACATGGGCCATGAAAGGTACATTTGAAAGTCAGAGGACCTGTTGGGTGTGGTGACACATGCCTTTAATCCTACCACTTGGGAGGCAGAGGCAGGCGGGTCTCTGTGAGTTCAAGGCCAGCCTGGTCTACAGAGTGAGTTCCGGGACAGCTGGGACTAAAGGGAGACCCTGTCTCAAAAAGACAAAAAAAAAAAAAAAAAAAAAAAGTCAGAGGGTCTGTTCTCTTCCTCTGTGTGAGTTCTAGGTATTGAATTCAGGTTATCAGGCTTGGTGACAAGTCCCTCTACTCACTCAGTCATCCCACCAGTCCCTGTACTTCTTTTTTTTTTTAAGTATTTTTTTTTTAGCTTGTCTCTAAAGATCAGTAATGATATTCTTTCCTAAAACCTCATAACTCTGCCACTAAGAAAAAGCCTTTGTTGCCCTCCTTTTTGAACTAATTGGTTCTAAGAGTAAAGCAAGTGTGTGTCCTATTTTAGATGTTCATATGACCATAGTAATCTCAAAAGATTTTAAGCCCCTTTCCAGATCCTTGCTTTGTTATTTTTCTGCTCCCTAAACCAATGGCTGGTGTTAGCTCTTACAGGAAGGGTGCTGCTGAAGTCAAACAAAAACCTGCCTCTCACTGAATCCCAGTGGGACTTTAATACAATTACAGATTTTGAGCTGAACTAGTTGCCAGGTTGGGGGAGGAGGGGAACAGAAGACGTTCTTGAGGGATACAGATTCACAGCCGATTGGGGTCCTCAGTGCCTTCCCTGTTCTCTTCTCCACAGTCCATGGCTAGGTTGCATTTACCTCCCACCCCAGTGCCCTTGGCTGAACTTTTCTTTTCCCATCTTTTGTTACGTGGGGGGAAATATACACAGACATCAAACATTATCATCAAGAAATATGGTAAAGGGTAGAAAGAAAAGGAAGAGAATATTAGGCATTATGTCTGAAAAGCAAAGTAGTAGTCATTACTTTTAGAGTTAAGTGGAAAGCCTCCAGAACTAGCTTGTTTTGTTTTGTTTCTTTTTCTTTGGTCTTTTCAAGACAGGGTCTCCCTGTAGCCCCAGCTGTCCTGGAATTCACTCTGTAGACCAGGCTGGCCTTGAACTCACAGAGATCCACCTGCCTCTGCCTCCCAAGTGCTAGGATTAAAGGCATGTGCTACCACACCTGGAAGTAGCTTGGACTTTTATTAAAAAAAAAAGGGGGGGGGCTGGACAGATGGCCTAGTGGTTAAGAGCTCCGACTGCTCTTGCAGAGGACCTGGGTTTGATCCCTAGTACCCACATAGCGTCTTTAACTCCAATTCCAGGGGAATCCGACATCCTCTTCTGACCTCTGAGGCATTGCACGATACGGGTGCACAGACCTGCATGCAGACAGTACATTCATACACATAAAGAATAAATAAAAAATTTTTTCACATGAATTTATTTTTATTTTTTTATCAAATCTAAACCCATGCCCCCCCGTTCCCCCACCCCACCAGAGCTCATGCATTCTGCCAAACATGTTTTTCATCTCTTTCTCAGTCTTTCTCAATATTCTCCATGAGGAAGTTGACTGTTTTGAGCAGAAATTCATTATTTCAGTCAGTTCTTCGATGCAGTCCTTTCTGTTGTTGTTGTTGTTGTTTTCCAATATTCGTCACTCCCAACTGCTTTGGACAAAAGCTCTAGGGACCGTGCACAAGAAATACTTACAACTAGGTAATTGGCACTAGCATCCACAGATGAGGGATACCATTCGTCGTTTGTTTTTCTGGGACTGTGTTACTTCACTCAGCATGATGTCCTCTAGCTCCAGCCATTTTCCTACAAAGCTCATGATGTCATCTTTCTTTTCTTTTCTTTCTTTTTTTTTTTTTTTATGTTGTCTTTCTTTAATGCTGCATAGAACTCCATTGTGTAGATGTACCACATTTTCTCTATCCACTCATCAGTTGAGGGGCATTTGGGTTGGTTCCAGCTCTTTGCTATTGTGAAGAGAGCTGAAATAAACATGGCCGTGCAGGTATCTCTGCGGTGGGGTGAGTCTTGAGGGTACATGCCCAGGAGTGGTATGGCTGGGTCGGGTAGCAAGTTCATTCCAAGTCTTCCAAAGAATAAATAAAATTTAAAAATAAATAAAATTGGGGATAGAGACATGGCTCAGTGGTTAAGAGCACTGAGTGCTCTTGCAGACGACCCGGGTTTGATTCCCAGCACCCACATGGCAGCTAAGAACCCCATCTTAGGCTGGGCGTGGTGGTGCATGCCTTTAATCCCAGCACTCAGGAGGCAGAGGCAGGCAGATCTCTGTGAGTTCAAGGCCAGCCTGGTCTACATAGTGAGCTCCATGCCAGCTGGGACTAACGGGAGACCCTGTCTCAAAAAGACAAATAAATAAATAAATAAATAAATAAATAAATAAATAAATAAATAAGGCTGGGCATGGTGGCTCAAGGACAGCTTGGTCTACATGAGTTCCAGGCTAGCCAGGGCTATATAGTGAGACCCTGTCTAAAAAAAATAATTTGTGGGGCTGGAGAGATGGCCTAGCAGTTGAGAGCACCGACTGCTCTTGCAGAGGACCCACATGGCGGCTGAGAACCGTCCGTAACTCCAATTCTAGGAGAACTCTAGTTCCGGAGGAATCTGATGCCCTCTTCTGACCTCCACGGCATTGCACAACATGGGTGCACAGACCTACATACAGACAGTACATTCAGATGATGATAGATAGATAGATAGATAGATAGATAGATAGATAGATAGATGATAGATAGATGATAGATAGATAGATAGATAGATAGATAGATAGATAGATAGATAGATAGATAGATAGATAAAAAATTAACAAAATAATTTGGGATTTTCTTCTATATAGTGGGGGGAGTGAGCTATGACTTAATCATTGAAGCTGTTTTTTTTTTTAAATAAAATTAATACTCTTGCAACAAACAAATCTTGAAGCTGCTTTTTTTATGTTTGAAATACACACACATATATCTTCAAGAATTGTGAGGGATAAAATCCATTTAAATCCATTTGCCTATGAAATTTTTTTTTTAATTTTATTTATTTCTGTATGTGTGTGAATGTACTGTCTGCATGCAGGTTTGTGCACCCGTGTCGTGCAATGCCGCGGAGGTCAGAAGAGGGTCTCGGATTCCCCTGGAACTGGAGTTCTCCTGGAATTGGAGGTACAGATGGTTCTCAGCTGCCATGTGGGTGCTGGGGATCGAACCTGGGTCCTCTGCAAGAGCAGTTGGTGCTCTTAACCGCTAGGCCATCTTTCCAGCCCCATTTTTTGTAAATTTTTAATTGAATTTTTATATGTTTTATACAGAACATTTTTTTAAAAGACAGGGTCTCCCAATAGCCCCAGTTGACCTGGAACTCCCTCTGTAGATGGGCTGGTCTTGAATTCACAGAGATCCTCCTGCCTCTGCCTCCTGAGTGCTAGGATTAAAGGCGTGCACTACCACGCCTGGTTTAAAAATGGTTCTCGAATGGGAGGAAACCTTCACTGCAGATACATCTGACAAAGCATTGATTTCCAGAATATATAAACTACTCAAAAAACAAAGAAAAAAGAAAACAAACGACCCGCTCAATAGATGGAGCAAAGAACTGAACAGAGACTTCACAAGCGAGGAATTAGAGATGTCTGAGAAACACCTCAAGAACTGCTCAACATCACTAATCATTAAGGAAATGCAAATCAAAACCACTTTAAGATATCATCTTA
>VZQC01015004.1:6100297-6114576 GCA_009823505.1 Rhizomys pruinosus
GGACCCAGGTTCGATCCCCAGCACCCACATGGCGGCTACGAACCATCTGTAACTCCAATTCCAGGAGAACTCCAGTTCCAGGGGAATCCGAGACCCTCTTCTGACCTCCGCGGCATTGCACGACACGGGTGCACAGACTTGCATGCAGACAGTACATTCATACACATACAAAAATAAATAAAATTAATAAAAAAATAAAAAAAAAAGAATTGTTTCTTTCGAGCTGGGCATGGTAGTGCACACCTTTAATCCTAGCACTCAGGAGGCAGAGGCAGGTGGGATCTTTGTGAGTTCAAGGCCAGCCTGGTCTACGAGCGAGTTCCAGGACAGCTGGGGCTACAGGGAGACCAAAAAGACCAAAAAAAAAAAATTGTTTATTTCAACATGCAACCATAGAGAATAGAAGGGAAAACATTCAAGTTATGTTAGTAGGTACAGTTATCTAAAATAGTGAATACTGTGAGTTCAAGCTTACAATTGGGTGACAAGTTGACATTTGAGAGTGTCCTTTTCCCTGATCAAAATGAATAAAATCTTTTTAAAATAAAAACTTTTTTTTGGGGGGGGGAGGTCTTTTTGAGACAGGGTCTCCCTTTAGTCCCAGCTGGCCTGGGGCTCGCTATGTAGACCAGGCTGGCCTTGAACTCATAGAGATCCACCTGCCTCTGCCTCCCAAGTAAAATGAAAAACTCTTTAGCCACCACCCCCCTCCAAAAAAATGAACTCTTTATTAAGAGACCTTGCTTCAAGGGAACGAGGCAGAGAATTAGCTTCTCTGGCCTCTCCACACTCATTCTCTCACCCCCTCCCTTCCTCTTTCCTTCCCTCCCTCCCTTCTCCCTTCTCTCACACATACTCTAAGCCTCCCTACACATGCACACAGAAATCACAATGGTAATAGTGGTTTGTTTTGTCTTCTCCGAAAGGTGAGAGTACAGATGGGGGGAGCAGGAGGACCTTGAGGCCAGCTGGGCCGTGTAATAAGATCCTGCCTCAAAAGACAAAAACAACAACATGATGTTTGATTTTCCTGTGCAGTAAAATGGCATCCAGAAAGCTGAATGCACCAGGCTGAGCCTGAGTGGGGCGGGTCTGGGCTTAGAGTTGCAGCATTTCTGTCTGTTGGCTGGGGTTGCAGTGCTTTTCATGCAGAAGCAGTTTTCCCTTTGTCTGCAGTGTTAGATTTTAGGGTCTTGTGCTCACTTGACAATTTCTTGCTCTTTGTTCTTATTCCTGCTCAGTTTTTATTTAAATGGTTTTACAAACAGTGAAAATAAGAGAAAAAAAAACATTAAGAGTGTGGAAATGTCAGTTTTCTGATGCTTGATCAAAATACAGGCAAATTGCTTTTTCATTGTATTCTGGACCAAGCAGTATTATTTTATTTAGGACATTTTTAATCTTTAAGCTATCATCTCAGCCATATCTACTTTAAATGAGAAGACAAATATGATGTGAAATTAATGTCCTGTAGCTTTAAATTCAACCAGTTGGGAGCTTTTGTCTTTTATAAAAAATGCTCGCAGCTGGAGAAGAGAGGCAGATACTGTCTGTGTTCTTTGCTGTGGAACTATTCATTTGCATTTAGCAGCCCTAGCAAACTGGTCACAAGTGTGTATGTGTGTGTGCGCGCACACACACACACGTATACGTGCGCCTGTTAGGCTGAAGCTTTCCGTTTATTCAGCCCAGTCGTCCCATGCACCCAGATATAAGACTGTAAGAGTTGATGCAGGAGACAGAACTGAACTGTATGCACTGAGGTGGGCACTGCCCTGCAGAGGAGCAGCTATGCGGGATGTTGCTGTGATGCAGCTGTACCTGCCTGTTGTGTGAAAGGCACGTCTCTGAGACTATGAAGGTGAGAAGCCCAGGGATCTGCTAGAAGCTTCACTGCGCCCAGCCCTTTGGTGAGGGACTACCTTCCTAGTGGTAGTTGCCCTCTTTACAGCGTTCAAGGAGTGACAGACTGACACAGCTCCTCTGCAGTTTGGAAGCCGGAACAAATGGAAAAAGCTTATGGCCAAGAGAGGTAGCAATTTGTTTTCACGATCCAAGCTCGCTCTGGGGTGCACAAATGAAGGATGGGCTTTGTGGCAAGCAAAATCAACAGACTGGCTGACAGGGGGTTTTGGTAAGATAAATGTGTTATGATGGTGGGAGAGGTCTTTTTTTTTCTGTATCAGCTACATAGCATTGCATCTTAGCAGTATCCATTCTTCAAAATCATGTTAGAAGGAAAAGAATGCTGTTTATTCAAGTCGTAACCTTTAGATATGATCATCAGGTTTTCTTAGATGCCCATGAGCAGGAAGAAGCTAGGAATTTCCAAAGCTGGGATGCTTACTAACAAGTAGCTCCCCCCCTAAAAAATAGTCTTTGAATAATTATAATTACCCGATTTTTTTTCCCTGTGCTTTTCCTATAGCCTGCATCAGAGAAGGAAACATACATAGAGCCTTCATCCTGTTACTGGGTTGTTGCCCTTGGAAGTAATAGGCTAAGAACATGAGTGTGGGGGTGGAGGAAGGCATGACCAGTAGTCTTCTATTTTTATGCTGTGCGTTGGTGGGCATTTGTCTTGGTTCATTGTCATTGCTGCTTAGTATCCAGCAGCTGCTAGTGCTTTATCCCTTTGCCCACTATGATTAAATCCCTTTTATGTTCGCTGTTGTACCTTTTTCCTTGCCAGACCCAGTTCTGTCATGGAGCCCTTTTCTGTTACCGTTAATGCATAGGCGCCTTTATTAGAGAAAAGAGAATTGTAGAAAGTGGCCATGGAGAATAAGACCCTGGGTTCATTCAGCCCTTGCACTGCAGGAAAAAAAAAAATTAAATAATCCTGAGATATTTATAGACCCCCTCCAAAAAAGATGTGGACATTTTCTCTTTAAAATAACAGGTTTTTATTTTATTTATTTATTCTTTTTTTTTCTGCTCTGCTGATGGGTTATTTATTTATTTATTTATTTATTTATTTATTTATTTATTTTGAGGCAGGGTCTTCCTACAGCCCCAGCTGGCATGGAACTCACTTTGTAGACCAGGCTGGCCTTGAACTCACAGAGATCCGCCTGCCTCTGCCTCCAGAGTGCTAGGATTAAAGGTGTATGCAACCATGCCTGGCTTAAAGACAGTTCTTAGCCTTAATGTGGGTGCTGGGAATTGAACCCGGGTCCTCTGCAAGAGGGCGCTCTTAACTGCTGAGCCATCTCTCCAGCCTTGGGTTTTTATTTTTAGCAGATTTGAACATCTTAGTTTTGGATTTTTTTTTTTTTTTTTTTTTNGAACCCGGTCCTCTGCAAGAGGGCGCTCGTTAACTGCCTGAGCCCATCTCTCCAAGCTTGTGGTTTTATTTTATTAGCAGATTGACACATCTTCGTTATTTTGGATTTTTTTTTTTTTTTTTGTTTTCGAAACAGGTGTCCCTGTAGCCCCAGCTGTCCCAGAGAACTCACTCTGTAGTCCAGGCTGGCCTTGAACTCACAAAGATCCGCCTGCCTCTGCCTCCCGAGTGCTAGGATTAAAGGCGTGAGCCACGATGCCCGGCTAATTTTGAAATCTTAATGAGTGTTTTATTGCAAGTTAAAGAAATGAATTGCATTAGATCTGTGAAGTCCTGTCAGAATCACATGGCTCTAGTCCACTCTGTTGGATCCTGTTATCGTTTTTTTTTTTTTTTTTTTTTTGGTCTTTTAGAGACAGGGTCTCCCTGTAGCCCCAGCTGGCCTGGAACTCACTCTGTAGACCAGGCTGGCCTTGAACTCACAAAGATCCGCCTGCCTCTGCCTCCCAAGTGCTAGAATTAAAGGCATGTGCCACCACGCCCGGCTCCTGTTATCTTTTCTAAGGATAAAGGTTTGCTTTTCCTCTTGCTAATATGGGTTAGCTGTGACTGTTTCATTGGCTTACCTCAGATCTTGTCCTTGGGCCCCTCTTTGTACCAGGAGGGACAGCCAAGTTTCCTAGCAGCTTGGAGTAGGCACACACTACAGCCATCCATTGACACCTGCCTTTCTGCTGACTCATTGGTTATGTAAGCCTTGAACACAGCTATCCATGCATTCCTGGGTTCTGGTTGGGTACCCTGCCAGTTTACTCTCCAAATCCTTGAGCTCTTCCTTTTAAGCCTTTTGGGTAACATGGTCTTAAGATTTCACTAAATAAATTCTAAGATGCAGAGAATAGATAAATCCTTTTTCTCTTTTTGAATTGCTGCTTTCTTAAACGCTTTTATTCTTGTCTGTGATAAAATTTCAGAGTCTGTTTTCCTGGCACATGGAACCTTCAGAAATACTGTTCTCTCTCATTTATGACCTGGCTGAAGTAAGGACTTCATTTTCTGTCTTTGAGGGCTCAGTTAAAAGAGCCTTCTCTGAGCTTCCTGGTTTTTTTTAACTTTTATTTATTTATTTTTAATTAAAAAAATTTTTTTTATTTATTTTTTATGTGTATGAATGTACTGTCTGCATGTAGGTTTGTGCACCCGTGTCATGCAATGCCATGGAGGTCAAAAGAGGGTGTTGGATTCCCCTGGAACTATAGTTCTCCTGGAATTGGAGTTACAGTGCTAGGGATCGAACCCGGGTCCTCTGCAAGAGCAGTCGGTGCTCTTAACCACTAGGCCATCTCTCTAGCCCCTTATTTATTATTTTCTATGTATATGAGTGTACTATCTGCATATAGATTGGTGCACCCATACAATGCCTCGGAGGTCAGAGGAGGGCGTCAGATTCCCCTGGAACTGGAGTTAAGACTGTCTTTAGCCGCCATGTGGGTGTGGGAATCGAACCCGAGTCCTCTGCAAGAGCAGTCAGTGCTCTTAGCTGCTGAGCCATCTCTCCAGCCCTGAGCTTCCTATTTAAGGTAGATTTCCTCCTTATAGTACCTCTTTCCTCACAACCCTCTGTTCATTTTCTTTTTGGTGGTTTTCACAGTTTCCATTGTTAGGTTATGAGTTTTCTGTTTCTACCACTTTTTGCCACTTAGGATGAACCCCATGCTGGAAGAAACATTGTTTCGTTCATAGTAAATACCCAGCAAAATTCTGGCTGAGGGTTATAGAAAGGACAGGCAGGCAGTAATGCATATCCGCTAGGCTGAGAGCAAACAGATGAGTCTGTCAGGAGAAGGCCCCGTGACTAAGATGAGAACAGAGAGAACATACATGCGGGTGAGACCTGGAGAAGTAGGGAGAGCTGGATGTAGGGACTCAGTGAGACTTCAGAGACCACATTCAGATTCTTGGGGTTTGGTGTGACTGAGGATAGAACCCAGAGCGTCAGGCATGCTAGGCAAGCACTGCACTGTACCACCTAGCTATAAAATTGTAGGAAACTGTTAAATTAACGTAAGCATTCAATTAGACTTAAGGTTTCTTCCCCCCCCCCAGCCCTAAGAGAGAATCTTAAGTGAATACAGGTAAATCAGTCAGGACATGGTGTGTGTGCAGAAGAAAAACATTGCATTTATCCTGAGGTGGCAGTAGAAGTCGCTGCAGAGCATTGTGCATTATAACAGGAATTCAGGGTGTGGAGTTGCTGAGATTTGGGGTGGGCCTAGTGAGAATGTAGGTGATGACAAGGTGGGCTGCTGGCTAGGTGATGACAAGGTGGGCTGCTGGCTAGGTGATGACAAGATGGGCTGCTGGCTAGGTTAGGACAAGGTGGGCTGCTGGCTAGGTGAGGACAAGGTGGGCTTCTGGCTGTGGTGAGCTCGGCCTTTGGTCTGTTTAACTCAGTGAAGGTTATGTTCCCTGAGATAAGGAACACTTTAGGTTTAGGAGAGATTTGTGATGTTTGGTTTGAAAACTTCAGGATTGTGATATACTCTTAAGTCTACAATCCAAGGGAAATTATCTGTTATCTCTGTGAAACCTTTAGTGATGATATCTTTGAAATGTAGCCTTAACAGTAGTTAAGACCTCTTGTGGCAGCTCGTCTCCCGCTGTAGCCTTCTCAGTGCCATGCTTCAGGAGCCATCAATCATTCTAAGGCTCAGCTCCACCAGTCCTACTCTGAGCTGTGACCTGTAAGTGCATTTCCTTTCTCCTGCCAAAACCTTTTCAATACTCAATTTCATTGTCATTTCTTTTTTTTAAATTAATTTTATTAATTTTATTTATTTCTGTATGTGTATGAATGCACTGCCTGCGTGCAAGCCTGTGCACCCGTGTCGTGCAACGCCACGGAGGTCAGAAGAGGGTCCCGGACTCCCCCGGAACTGGAGTTCTGGCACTGGAGTTTCAGACGGCCCTCGGCCGCCACGTGGGCGCCGGGGACCGAACCGGGTCCTCTGCAAGAGCAGTCAACTGCTAGGCCATCTCCCCAACCCCTCATTGTCATTTCTAAGAGGCTTTCTCTGTTTCTTTCCCTTGTTTTTTTTTTTGTTTTTTTTTTTTTCCTAACACAGTCCTCTTGCTTCAGCCACCCAAGTGCTAAGTAAGATTGCAGGCATGCAGCACAACAATGGCATCTTTCCTGTCTTTTGAATACATGACTCCTTTCTGTGTTTAGGGAGTTTATTGCCCTCTCCCTATCCCCGTATCCAATCGTCTTAACTGGACCTACATATTTAACCAATTAGAAACCATATTCCTGGAGAGCAGAGACTCTACCTTTATTTAGTGTTTGTGTTTGTTTGTTTGTTTTGGTCTTTTTGTGACTGCTCTTACAGAGGACCTGGGTTCGATTCCCAGCACCCACGTGCCGGATGTGGTGGTGCACACCTTTAATTTCAGCACTTGGTAGGTAGGGGTAGGCGGATCTCTGTGAGTTCAAGGCCAGCTTGGTCTACATAGCGAGTTCCAGGACAGCTGGTACTAAAAGGAAGACCCTGCCTCAAAAATACCAAAAAAAAAAAAAAAAGCCTCTGATTCTATCATTTTCATCATATCCTTTCTACTGATGTCTTGTATTGTTTTTATCATATGTGGAAATGATGGGTAAAAGCAGGATAGGACCAGCATCCATAAAAACTGGTCTTATTCTCTGTCTCCCTTTTTCCTTTCCCCTTAATTCCAGAATCTGTACAGTATTTTTTCAATCATGTCATTATTGGCATTTAAGATGAGGTAATTTGCAGGGCACACTGGCATACACCTCTAATCCCAGCTCTTGGGAGGCATAGGCAGGAGGATTGCCCAAAGTTCAAGGCCAGTTTAGATAACTGTTGTGTGACTTTTCCTGGGGAGACATGAATAAGTGTCTGTTAACCCCAGATAGGATACACACAACAGATCAAAGAAACATTTCCACACACATCTAGCTCAGTGAGCCAAGTAGTTTATTAGGGTTACTTAGAGGAGTGTGGGTGGCTCAAAGGCAGCTGCATCACTGAAAAACCACCCCAGTGTAGGTGAGGACTTACAAAAGCAGCTTCTCTGGAGGCTCTTAATACATCTCTGGCAGCTCTACCAGAGAGTCTCCTCTCAGCAATTGCTTCCTCTTTTTATGACCTTGGAGAAGAACTTTGCGAATTTTGTAACTTTTCAAATTGCTTGAGCCTTCTAAGTTTCCTATCTTCCTGAGTTTTACTAACTTCCTTCTTCCCTCCATAAAGGAGGATTTCAGTTGGAGGTAACAGCCACAGTGAGTTCTAGGCCAGCTTGGGCTAAGAGTAGAGACTCTGACTCAAAAACAACAGCAAAGCAGGGGGACGGAAGCAAAGAGAGACTCTGAATGAAAATTGTTAAGACTGCAGTGCAAGAAGAATGCCTGTATTTGTTTCCTAAGGTCCTCTGGATGGATAGCTCTTCCCTCATTCTACTAATCAGTACCCCACCACACACAGCCCCAGACTAATAGTGTAGAAATGCAGAAACAAAAATTAGGAAGGTAGATCCTTTTCCCATTTCAGTAATCCCCTCATGAAGGCTAAAGCATTTGGTTTTCTTTTTCAGAAGTCTATGTAGTTGGATTTCTTTCTTTTCTCTATTGTCATGGTATGCGTTACCCAGTCTTTTTTTTTTTTTTTTTTTTTTTTTTTTTTTTTTTTTTTTAATGTGTATGAATGTACTGTCTGCATGCAGGTCTGTGCACCCGTGTCGTGCAATGCCGCGGAGGTCAGAAGAGGGTCTCGGATTCCCCTGGAACTGGAGTTCTCCTGGAATTGGAGTTACAGACGGTTCTTAGCCGCCATGTGGGTGCTGGGGATCGAACCCGGGTCCTCTGCAAGAGCGTCGGTGCTCTTAACCGCTAGGCTATCTCTCCAGCCCTACCCAGTCTTTTTATGCCTGAATTTAGTGGTTTCTTACACCTGTTAGGAATGGCAGATACCTCCATTTTATAGCTCAGAAATGCCTGGTAGTTCAGGCCTGTAATATTCCAGCTACTCAGAGACTAAGGCAGGAAACTGGAGAGTTCAAGGCTGCCTGGGCTACAGAATAAATTCACATCCAGCCTGTGTAACATAGTGAGACCCCATCTCAAAATTTATAAAAAGGGCTGGACTATAGCCCTCTGCAATGGTAGAGCATTTGCCTAGCATGTTAAAGGTCTGAGTTAGAGACCTAGCACCAAATAAACTAGATTATATTCTTTATGTTTCCGTTTGATAAAATTGGTTTATATATTGCATTTCTTTTTTTTTAAATTTTGTATGTGTATGAATGTACTGTCTGCATTTAGGTTTGTGCACCTGTGTCGTGTAGTGCCACAGAGGTCAGAAGAGGGCATCAGATTCCCCTGGAACTGGAGTTAAAGACAGTTCTCAGCCACCATGTGGGTGCTGGGGATCAAACCCGGGTCCTCTGCAAGAGCAGTCGGTGCTTTTAACCACTAGGCCATCTCTCCAGCCCTATATATTGCATTTCTGATCCTCTCTTCTCACCTATATCGACACCTACACAGGTGTGGCATACACACACACACATATACAAATGTGGTGATGCATGCCTTTAATCCTAGTACTTGGGAGGTAGAGGCAGGCAGATCTCTGTGAGTTCAAGGCCAGCCTGGTCTACTGAACAAGTTCCAAGAGAGCCAGAACTATAGGGAGACTCTGTCTCAAAAAGACAAAAAAAAGGGCCAGAGAGATGGCTCAGCACTGGCTGTTCTGGGAAAAGACCTAGATTCAGTTCCCAGTGCCCATATGGCACCTCACAACTGTCTGAAACTCCAGTTCCAAGGGATCCAGCACTCTTCTTCTGATGGGCATTGCATGGATGGGTAGGTGCACTTACATGTCCACACTTACACGAATGGATACAAAACACATAATTAATAAATCAAAAAATATTTTTTAAAAGTGCTGGTGATGGAAAAGAAGGATGCCATTTTCAGTAGGATGTTTCGAAAAGTGATTGGGCCGTATTCCTCCCGAGTTGAGCGTTGGCCCAGCATCATAATTAAATTAAACCTTCCTTTAAACTCCATGTGGTCTAGTGAGTGGTTTCTCTGCTGCAACTTTACTTTTGGAGGTCCCACCAAGATTCATACCTGCCAGAGGTTGGAACTGCCAGGGGGCAGCTGCTGAGAGATGTTCCTCAGCCCCAGCCTTCCTCCCCCGGTTCCCAGTCACCACTGACTTGGGAGATTAAAGGATACTTGAACCCTAAACCCAGCCTTCCTGATTATCAGAGGAGGAGCTATGAGCTTATGCAGAAAGGGGCCTCTCCTTTTTCCAGATTTAAAGAATGTAACTATGTCTTGTGTTTATGGTAATTGTTTTCACATGTTTCTGTCATGTGTCTTAAGATTTCCTGTGTGTTTTCTCATGTTTCTGTCAAACAAAGTGGCCACTTCCAGTTTCTTTTCATCCTTTATGTGCACAGAATTATTGGTTTTGGTTTAGCATATCAGACTAAATGTGCATGTGCAAACTTTAAATATGTATATTAGAAAATGCATTTAGAGGTCTGAAATTTGGTTACTACAGACATAAAGGGAGGGAGGGAGAGAGGGAGAGAGGGAGAGAGAGGGAGAGAGGGAGAGAGAGGGAGAGAGAGAGAGAGAGGGAGAGAGAGAGAGGGAGAGAGAAAGAGAGAGAGAAAGTGATTGCTATTTAGGTACTTGGAAGCACAGGTGTGAAGGAGATGATAGAGCTGACTCCCAGGCAAAGGGAACCCAGACAGACAGACAGACAGAGAGAGAGAGAGAGAGAGAGAGAGAGAGAGAGAGAGAGAGATTGATTGATTGATTGATTGTGATTGCTATTTAGGTACTTGGAAGCACAGGTGTGAAGGAGATGATAGAGGTGACTCCCAGGCAAAGGGAACCCAGACAGCAGGAGCACTAAGGGAAGAGCCCTGAAATGGATTGTATCTAGAACTTTCCAAGAACAGCAAGGAAACATTGTAGCTGGTGACAGTGGAGTAAGGAGACAAGTAAGTCATTGGTTTCAAGCCAGAGAGGTGATAAGTGTGTGATGATATGGCCAAGCATGTCATTGTAAAGACTGCAGGGAACCCCTAGGAAGTTTTAGGTATCGAAGAGTGTTGGAGTCTGACTTGTTTTAAAAGGGCGACTCTGGCTTTTCTGTAGAGAAAAATATAAAAAGTACAACAGTAATACTGAAGAATCCAGGTGAGGGCTGACAGTGTAGTGGCTTGGAACAATAGAGATTCAGTGACAAGTGGTCAGATGCTTCACCTCCTTAGCAAGGAGATTCCAATGAGGTTTCTGAGGCAGTGTGATACACAGCAATTGGGGGGAGTGGCAGACTCTAGCCAGACTTGCTCGGGTTCAGGAACTGGCTCTGACACTCTTCTGCTTTGTGATATTTGACAACTTAAACTATTGATGATTCAGTTTTCTTCCCTAGAACATAAGGTTAAATAATACCCATTTTGGAGTGCTGTTTGGAAAAAATTAATGTGCTAAACAATATAGAAGATTGCAAACAGTGCTTATCACATAGTAAGTACTGTACTGAATGATTAGACTTGATGATGGTTGATGGTATTGTTAACTGAGTAAGGAGTCAAGATGACCCCAAGGCTTTGGATCTGAGTAGGTAAGCCAGGGAAGCAGCTAGTACCTAAGGTGGCAAAGACTTTAGGAGCAGGAAGTTTGGGAGTATCAGGATCATGAATTTAAAATAGGCTGGAGCTGTACTTTTGGCAATCATTTGCAAACAGGTGATTTTTTTTTTTCTTTTTTTGGGTCTTTTCGAGACAGGGTCTCCTTGTAGCCCCAGCAGATCCGCCTGCCTCTGCCTCCCACGTGCTAGGATTAAAGGCATGCGCCACCACGCCCAGCTGCAAACAGATGATTTTTAAGAGCAAGATGAATAATTAGGCTCCAAGATACGGTTGGGAACGTGTCGTTTGGACAGCTGCTTTGTGGAGCCTCTGTTCCTCGTGTGTTACCTCAGAAGTATGGTGACAATTCAGGAGAGTCAGTGACAGTGACCTCACATGGCTTTCCAAGTTTTTCATTACTTTGATTTTTTTTTTAAATAAAAGTTGCCTTAAATAAATAAGATTAATGTAAGACCAAGAAATACCTTAATGAGACTTGGATTAGCTGCTTATCTGTATATGCTTCTCTCTGTATATTTTTTTAAATTTTATTTATTTATTTTCTATGTGTATGAATGTACTGTCTGCATGCAAGTTTGTGCACCCATGTCATGCAATGCTTCGGAGGTCAGAAGAGGGTGTCAGATTCCCCTGGAACTGGAGTTCTCCTGGAATTGGAGTTACAGACTGTTCTCAGTGCCATGTGGGTGCTGGGGATCAAACCTGGGTCCTCTGCAAGAGCAGTCTGTGCTTATGTATATATATATACATATATATATTTATATATATATATTTGTGTGTATGTGTGTGTGTATATGTATGAGTGTACTGTCTGCATGTAGGTCTGTGCACCTGTGTTGTGCAATGCCTCAGAGGTCAGAAGAGGGTCTTGGATTCCCCTGGAACTGGAATTCTCCTGGAATTGGAGTTACAGACGGTTCTCAGCCACCATGTGGGTGCTAGGGATCGAACCCAGGTCCTCTGCAAGAGCAGTCGGTGCTCTTAACTGCTAGGCTAGATCTCCAGCACCCTATATTGTTAATTCTTAGCAATGGAAGCATGTTTCCTTGTTACCTTCTTTCTCTCCTAATTAGCAGATGTTCGGGATTTTCTTTTTTTCTTTTTTTTAATTTTTAAAAAAAATTTTATTTATTTTTGTATGTGCATGAATGTACTGTCTGCATATAGGTTTGTGCTCCCATGTTGCGCAGTGCTGCAGAGGTCAGAAGAGGGTGTCGGATTCCCCTGGAACTGGAGTTAAAGATGGTTCTTAGCCGCTATGTGGGTGCTGGGGATTGAACCCAGGTCCTCTGCAAGAGCGGTCAGTGCTCTTAACAGCTAGGCCATCTCTCCAGCCCCCTCTGTTTTCTTTTTGAGTACTTGGTATTATACATGTTAAGTATGTATGAAACTACTAGTTGCAGAAATAATTTAACATCAGTCCATGCTAACAGACTTGTGTAGTTCAAACTAACCATGTATTTCATTCTACATCTTGCAGGATGGTTTTTTATTATAACTACTGACCTGTTATTATTCTTATTATTTCAGTTTTTTGAGATAGGGTCTTACTGTGTGGCCCATGCTGACCTCAAACTTGTGATCTTCTCCTACCTAAGCCTCCCAAGTACTGAATTACAGGGGTACATTAGCATTCCAGACTCTTTTTTTTTTTTGAGACAGGGTCTCCCTGTACCCTTTGCTGTCCTGGAACTCACTATGTAGACCAGGCTATCCTTGAACTCACAGAAATCTGCCTGCCTCTGCCTCCCAAGTGCTGGGATTAAAGGCATGCACCACCATGCCCGGCTCTCTATTTAAAAAAAATGTTTTATTTATCTTTATGTGTATGAATGTATTGCTTACATATATGTATGTGCATCTGTGTCATGCAATGCCCACAGAGGTTAGAAGGCGGCATCAGATCCCCTGGAACTGGGGAGGCCATGTGGGTGCTAGGAATTGAACCTGGGTCCTCTGCAAGAACAGCCAGTGCTCTTAACCACTGAGCAAGCCATCTCTCTAGCTCTAATATTTTATTCATTATTTTTATTTCATGTATATGAGTATATTGCCTGCATCTGTATAAGTTCACCTGTGTCATGCAGTCCCTGAGGAGGTCAGACCTGAATCATGCCTTCTGATATTTCATCAATATCCCTTATACTTTTGTTTTCCTGTGCTAGAATTCAAGCTCAGGGCACCTACCTCAGGTGCTTTACCACTGAGCAAAGCTCTCTTCTGTGGCACTGTTAACATGCAGGCACACATGAACTGATCGCTGGATGCCTACCCTCATGAGGTTGAACAGCTTACCATATGTCTTTTTGTTGTTGTTTCCATTGTCAATCGGGGATCTTTCTCTTAACGTCTATTCATCATCTATCAAAGATACCATCTGTCTTCTTTTTTCTCTCTTTTTAAGGTAGAATCTCTATATATCTTTCATTGGCCTGGATCTTGCTACGTACACTGGCTAGCCGCATACTTGAGGCAGTCTTCTTGCCTCTGCCTCCCAAATGCTAGAATTACATGTATGCACCATGCCCATCTGTATTAGTCACTTTTCTGTTGCTGTGATAAATCCACCATGACCAAGGGAATTTATAAAAGGAGTTTATTTGAGCTTACGATTGACAGTTCCAGTGAATCAGAGTCCATTGTGGCCGGAAGCATGGTGGCTGGGACTGGAGCAGCAAGCCAAGGTCACATCTTGCAATGAGCACCGGAAGCAGAGAGAGAGAGAGAGAGAGACTGGAGACTGCAAGGCTTGTTAAACTCACTAAGTCCGCCCCCAATGACATACTTCCTCCAGCACAGCCACACCTTCTAAGACCTCCAAGAACAGTGCCACCAACTGGAGACAAAATGTCTGAATACTTAAAGCCTATGGGGGGGACACTCTCATTCAAACCACCACATTCCACTCCCTGGCCCCCATAGGCTCCTGACCATATAAAATGCAAAATGCATTTAGTCCAACCTTAAAAGTCCCCATAGTCTTTACCAGTCTCAATTCTATTCAAAATTCTATAGTCCAAAATCTCTTCTGAGACTCAGTCCAATCTCCTAAATGTAAGCTTCTGTAAAATCAAAAGACAAATTACAAACTCCCAACGTACAGTGGAACTGAATACACATTCCCATTCCAAAAGGGAGGAATAAGCCGGGCGTGGTGGCGCACACCTTTAATCCTAGCACTTGGGAGGCAACAGCAGGCGGATCTTTGAGAGTTCAAGGCCAGCCTGGTCTACAGAGTGAGTTCAGGACAGCTGGGGCTACAGGGAGACCCTGTCTCGAAGGAAAAAAAAAAAAAAAA